>RJWT010023800.1:0-16685 GCA_004365215.1 Cuniculus paca | reverse complement strand
TGTCTCCATCTTCCTAGAACCCCAGTTACTCTCAGTAATGTGGGGTAGCATTCACTAAGTGGTGTTTCTAATGCACCAAATTGACAGCAGGCTCTTTTCCACCTGAGACTTAACACAAGTTCCTAGCATTACTTCCAGGGATGTTTTGAAGGCACAGCTTACAGGATATTTCTGTATCATGGCACAGAGCCAAGACTCAGGAGTCAGCTGACCCAGGATAGACTGTCAGCTCAGCCTTTTGTGTTCCTGAGCAGGTAATCTTCTCTCTCCAAGCCTCAATTTATTCATTGGTAAGGCAGAGGAGAAAGATAATGTCTGCCTCCTACAGTAGTGTAAAGATTCAATGATATGTTGTATCTCATTGTTATTATTTTACTTCCAAAACATTATGGTGCCCGGACTGGTGGCTTTCACCAGTATTTACTGGTTAAATTTTACTTAAACTCAAAGCATAGGCAATTTCTGACTTAGAAGTTGGAGTTTTTCCAAGTCAAAATGCATCTTCCCACATAAAGCTTTATGTTGTGGTTTGACTGCAGTTAGTACTAAAATCCAATTTAGTGTGTAAGATTGCTGAAATATTGTACATTTGTAGTAGAGATGCACAAAAAATAAAATCAGTCATTATGCAAAATAAGAGAACATTGAATAAAAATAGTTTTAAATTTATTTTGAACCTGTTTGAGGAAAACCAGATTTAACTTAAGGAAGATGAAGAAGTTGTAGATAACTGCAGGAGCAAATTCTTCAGAGAAATGTTTGTGTATTTCCCAGGTACTCTGGGTGCCGAAGGTCTGTCTCTTAATTCTGTTTAATTCCCATCAAACCTTAAAACAGGTATCTCATTAGGATCAATCTTTTATTTATCAGTGATGGTGAGTGTTTATTTTAGCCCCAAAATGGCAGAGTTAAGTTGTTACTTCTCAAGATGAAGGGAACAGGTAAAAAGGATGAGAAGGAGAAACAAAACAAAAACAGACTTTAGAATAACTCAGGATAAGTTAAAAAAGAATGGGAAGTAAAAGGACCTCAAATTAGATATGCATGTGTGAACACGTGACAATTCTATTGCCACAGCAAAGGAACACGGCTCAGGAGCTGTCTATGAGGGGAAAGTGGCAAAGTGGGCAGGAGAGCGCCTGTAGTCACTGTCCCATGAAGCACCCACCCTGAGAACTTAGCGTCTCTTCTAAACACAGGCTGAAGAGAAGAGGCCATTGACCTCAGGAAGTCAATTCAACCTCCTAGACTTGGGTGTTCTCATCCGGAGAATGAGAAGGTGGAATGAGACACTATATTGGAAATTTCAAGTGTAACAATTTAAGATTTTGAGTACCTTGAGACTTCTTACCCACTACCACTCTTTTCAGCTAAGCAAAAGCTAACGTCATAGAGTTTACATGTAGAACCCCAAATGATTACCCACCCTCACCCCTAAAAATGCCTCTTCCTTAAGCATCAGCAAGACAGCTGAGGAGGGGTCCTGCCTTTCTTCTAAAGGGAATGTTGCAGGATGGTACCTAAATGCGGAGCAGTACAGTTTTCAAAAAATAACAATGTATTTGGAACTTTTCCTGGAGCAAAAGAACAGAAAATCCCAACAGAACAGGAAACAGAGACCAGCTTTATTTTTACATATAAATGCAGCTCATATTCTACCTGACAAACTGCTGCTTTAAGGAGTATATTGTCAAGGGAAAATTCGATAAGGACATATGATGAACTCATTAAACTTATGTACTAAGGGCTCTTATCAATGGACACAGTTTTAAAAATCTAGCACAGACGTTGCAAAACTCATCATCTTTATAAAACATTGTGAAGATTAAATAAATCTCATTTATGCATCTAGGTGTAGATTTGAAGCTTCACCTGAAAAAAGACATTGTACCAGAAATTAGGGTGCCCAGGACTGGTGACTAGTTTCACCACTAAACAGATCATCAACTCTGGGTGTTTCTTGCTCTTCAAGTGTCTTGAGTTTCTAAATATGAAGCAAGGAAATAACTATCATTTCCTCATACTAAGTCTTACTTCTCCACTCTCATTCTCTTATGATTTTATTGTGGTAAAGTATACATAACATAAAATTTACCATTTTTAAATGTACGTAGCAGTGACATTAAGTACATTCAACATAGTTGTTCAACCATTGCCATCATCCATCTCTGGAACTTTGCCATCTTTTCAGACTGAAACTTCACATCTCAGCTTAGAACACCAATCAATAGCATTCTCATAAGATGAATCAGTTGGTGTAGTGGTTAGAAGTATGATTTTGTAAAATTATGAAGAGGAAATGGAACATTTAGACTGGCTAGTTTGATGTCAAATGTGCTACAAGGTGTATATTTAAATTGTGGTGATTAAAAACTTCTGCGGTTACATTCAAAGGCATGACATTTAAATTCTGTGAAGTACATAATTTCTTCATGAAAAGCACACCAAAAAGATTATTCCTGGGCATGGCAGTGCATGCCTGTAATCCTAGTTACTTGAGAGGTGGAGACAGGAGGATTACAAATTCAAGACCAGTCTGGGCAACTTAGTGAGACACTGTCCCATAAAAAAGCTTTTTAAAGGAATGGGCTTTGCTTAGCATGCATGAGGTCCTGACTTCAATCCCCAGGACCAGGAAAATGATCCGTACCCCTTTCAATGGAATATTTGGAGAATCTCATGAGAAAACTGACCTATCCACCTTCTAGGGAAGCAGATGGATGGATGGAGCTCATTGTGCATTGACTGCAGCTGGGTATTTCTCCCTGCCCCACTCCTTAGAAGTGTGGTTTCCAGGACTGGCTGCTCATTCCGAATGCCATTCTTCCCTTTCCTGTTCTGTTCACTGGCTGCTTTGCATCATTCTTGTTTCCTTGCTTCTCCTTACCCATTTGTCCAACTGCCCCCCCTACTCTGGCTCAGTCTCATCTCACCTTGTGTAAGGACTAAATTCCCTTTTGCTTATTTATTTGTTTATTATTTATGGCACTAAGGATTGAACCCAAGGCCTTCACACTGAGCTACATCTTATTTATTTATTTATTTATTTATTTATTTACTTATCTATCTGTCTCGAGACAGGGTCTTGCTAAGTCACCAAGTTGCATAGGCTGGGCTTGAACTTGCCATCTTCCTGCCTCGGCCTCCCAGCGTGCTGGGGTTAAAGGTGCACCACCACACCCAGCTTCGGCTTTGTATATTTGACTTTTAAAACTCCTGTCGTGTATAAAGTATCAGCAGTTATTCTTTTTAACTCACAGAAAGGTGGATGGGCTCTAGTTGGGGCTCTTTATCTGGGGCCTTCAGGAGGTTCCTACACCCTGTGAGACCTGTGTCTGTGCAAATCACTAGTGAGAGGGTCCATAGCTTTAGCTGTGTACTCAATAAGGAATATATGTCCCTCCAGAATTCACAAACCATCTCACTTACCATGCATTAAGTGCTACAAAGACTCTTGGAGGTGGATAGAACTTTAGAGATTGTCTAGTTTAAATGAACGGAAATGGGAATTTTTCTATTTGCATATTAGGAAATGCAGGTAGTGTTGATGGTATTCAAACAAGTATGTTCCTTAGGCAAGAATCTAAAACTATGGCAGGAAGATTTTGATTAGCATAAAGTTGATTTAAGGGAGAAATTTAAAACAGTAAAGAAAGGGTTTTTTTTTTAATTTTAAAGAAAAATAGGAGGTTTTAGCCACTGTGTGTAGTTTCTTCGCTAAAGAAAATAGACGATGTGACACTACAGTCCTCAAACACTCCTACTCCTCTTTCCTAGCCTATACTAATGTTTCTGGCAAACGAAATTACAAGCCCATCCAAAGGCAAACGCAACATATGGTTTGAATGTAAAATCCACAGTTGGAAAAATAGTGTGTTCATTTCTCCAGCACTGCCAACTAGAAGGAATGGAAGATGCCAAGCCCTGTAACTGGTTTTAGAATGTGCGGAAAGCTCCATTCTGTGGAGGCAAGTACTTTCCATTTAACGATCATTTAGACATAGTGCAGACTGGAGTTTAGCTCTGTAGTCTCAAAATTAGGTCTGGTAAATTCTTTTAGAGAAACAAGACTAAGGAATAATGCCTATCTTGTCAGCTTGCTGTTTCTGAGTGCTCATCTGCATATCAAACACCAGCAATTAATGTGTATCTAGCAGTAGCATTTATTCCTTAGACTAGATCTAAGCAGACCCTTGTTAGTTAATTGTTCTTGGGATTATATGTACTTTAAATAATTTAACTGTTGATTCATTTTTTATTGAAGCATCATTTAGCTAAAACTTTAAATCCATTGCTTCATGAGCCTTTCCTAGATTCACTTGTTTTATTTTTATTCATCACAGAAGTATGAATGATATATTCAGCTTCTCAGATTGACCCAAGAAGTAATATGAGAAACTGTCCTATCACTTATTCTTATCGATAAGTCTGTTCTCAGTAAAAGTAATTCTGAAGTATTCCTTCATCAAGTAAAGACATTATCAACTTATAAAAGGTGATGTTTAAGCTGATAAAGTAGACAATTTCAATTCCTTTACTTTTAAAAAATGCCTTCAGTCTGTAAGATCAACTTTAAATAGTGTCTGTGAGTCAAAGGGACTGACAGCTTCATCTTTATATTGTTATTTTCCCCTTCATTGTCTAGGGTTAGATTCAACCCAAGCTTACTTGACATGTCTGTTGGAGTGACACAGATCTTAATGTAGAGAAAAACACACATTTTATTAGATTCCTTTTGTGTAACATGATTTCTTCAAATGCTGGACTCATGTAGTATTTTTACTTTATATCTTTTCATTCTCTACATTGTTGAAAAACAGCAGCTAAATAAACGACTAAAATAATAGAGAAATAACAGACAGAAGCCTCTGTAATAAAAATATAACAATAATAGAATTCTGCCTCTAAATAATTTGATACCCAAAGCAGTGAACTCTCAGAACTTTTTAAAAGTTTTCTCTTTTGAGGACTCTGACAGATTTCCCTAATTTTCATCTCCAAATTGCCCGTTGTATAAGGAAAAGCCATATTTAACCAATGGGTTATTTCAGCGATGTCTGAAGGATTTCCACTGGGAAAGAGTGCAGAAGGGTCAAGGTGTGCACAGCGTGTGAGCCAGCCACGGAGAAGGACAGATGGCTGGGAAACCAGCGCTTACTTGGGCACCGGCGCTGTGCACAGGGACACTTAGGATGCTGAGGATGCCCCGTGGAGGACACCTGTCCCTCTTCCGTTGTGCTTCTCCTGCAGACACCACGCCATGTTCAGATGCCCTTCTGGAGACGCTGCTGAAAGTCACAAGCAGTGATGAGCTGTTTCCCTGGGAAACCACTGCCATGCACTCCAAAAATGACCTCCACTGGAATTTTTCTTTTAGTTAATTGTTAGGCACAGTGGGAAACTATGAAAAATTAAAGGAAAAATTAAGATTACCTACTTAAAAGCGCAGCAGAGTTGGTGGGATGAAACATTCCTTTATCTAAAGACATGTAAGTGTAAGTGAGGTACAGGACATTCACAATTGGATCAGAGGAAAGGAAATACAAAAAAAAAATTTTTTTTTCCCAGAAAATGCTGAGCCCAGAGTGTCAATCACATGGGAAGACTGGGGTGCTAGGGGTACATTCTAACTTGGATGAAAGGTGATTTGTTTGTATCACATGTAAAGATTAAACTCTTTCCATGTGTAGACAGAATTTTCTAATTTAGTGATTACAGGAATTATCATACTATATATAGCCATCAATGTACTTGTGACAAATGAGCAGAGATCTCTAGTTGCTATGTATGTGGAAACCCCAGTGGGAGCCCAGGAATCCAGAGCCCAGAGGAGGCCACTGAGAGGGGTTATACCGCTGGGGTGGAGGGGGCCTCACAGGGAGTTCTCATAGGAAATGGGGAAATGCAAGCCTCTGACAGAGCCTTGAAGAATACTTTTGAAAAATACACTATTTTTTTCAGCAAGTTTCAGGTTCACAGCAAAACTGAGCAGAATATACAGACATCTCCTGCAGCTCCTCACTCTGCTCCACACTGTGTGGCCTCTGCCGTCACCAACACACCTGCCCTAGGGGGACGCTGGTACAGTTGAGAATCCTATAGCAAAACATATACCCACCCGAAGCCCACAGAGCAGAGTAGGATTCCTTCTTGCTGCTGTGTAATCCACCTGTTTTTAACAAAGGTAGGACATGTCTCTATGGCTATAGCATCACCCCTCTGGGCTCCGCCTGTTCCATTTCTCCTTGCCCCTTGCCTGGTGATCTACTGTCTTTCTACTGTCCCCGTGGCTTTCCCTTTTCCTGGATGTCACATAGCTGAAATCACACAGCACTCAGCCTTTGCAGACTGGCTATTTTCACTTCGTAATGTGCATTTTTGTTTCATCTATGTTATTTTACAACATGATAGTGCCTTTCTTTTTAACACTGAGTCATCTAGGATGGTTGTACCACAATTTATGTGTCCATTTGAGGAAATTCGGCACTTACAAATAAGGCTGTTATAAACATCCATGAGCACGTTTCCAGGTAGGCATAAGTTTTCAAATCCTGTGAGTGAATCTTAAAGAGCACTGTATGGTGAGAACTTGTCTGGCTTAATGTTGTATGTTTGGTTCTATTAGAAACTGCCGAACTTCCCTCCAAAGGTCTTGTATCATTTGTATGCCCTTTGCAGCAAGTAAGAGTTCTGGTTGCTCTCTCCCCTCACCAGCACTTGGCATTGATAGTTGTGTTGGTTACTTTTTTTCTCATTGCTGAGACAAAATACTGGATACCCAGAATTAAGGAAGGAAAGGTTTATTTAGCTCACAGTTTGTGGAGGTGTCAGCCCATACTTGCCTCACTCCAAGGCAGGGTGGCACATGGCCGAGGGCAACAGTGGCAAACAGCAAAAGCAACAAGAGCAAAAAGGGAGGGGCATGCTTGAGGAGACTATTTCTGTCCCTTACATTGTCTGTAAGGTGAGTGTGACACTCATACCCATAATCCCGGCACTGGACCATGAATCAGTCACAGACTCTAGAATCCTGCCCCCATGAGGGTGGGTGGAGGGGACATCCAGACACAAACCATAACAATAGTGTTCTGGATTTTGGCCATTGTGATGGGTGGATAGTTATTATCTTGTTGTTTTGATTTGTCCTGCTCTGAGGGCATGTAGTGTGGAAAAATACCACCAGGAAAGTCTGCTGGTCTTATTTGAGCTTTGAAAAAGATCACTCAGGCAAATGTGTGCAGAGTGGCCTGGAAGGGAGGGGAGTATTCAGGTGAGCTGATGTGGTGGCTTCAGCCAGAGTGGTGGGTTGGAAATGAAAGCAAGTAGCTAGAACAGTTTTAGAGCCCAATGCACCAAGATTTGGTAATGAATTGTCCAATTCAAGCCAGAAGAAGGGCAAAAGCAGAAAATGAGGGAGAGAAAGGGTTAAGAGAGAAAGAGGAATTCACACACTCCAGCTTGTATAACTGAGTGGATATTGGTGCCTTAACTAGCAGTAGAGGAAGAACAAAAATCACAGCAGGAGGATCCTTTGGAGTATGGAAAGAGGTTGGAGGGAGACAAAGTGACCCATTTTAGATTAGACGTGTTAAGTGTGAGGTAGTTGAGACAACTGGGTAGAGATGTCAGATGTTCAGTCTATTGCCAAAAAGTAACACTGAACTGGAAAAAAATATGAGAATGGTCAACTGAAGATGTTTTAGTAGCCATGGGTTTGGGTGACATCAGCTAACACATAGAAAAAGAACCAGCAAGGACTGAGCCCCAAGACCTCCAGCACTTAGAGAAAAGTGGAATGGAGCCAGTTAATGAGTTTGGTGCATAATGAATAAGCATCTGTGAAACCCAACTTGAGGAAGACCTTAAGGATAGTGGTTCAATATGCTTCATTTGAAATGGCACAAGAAATTATTTCCCAGGAATTGTGAACATATTCTTGGAAGCTAATGAGCTGTTTTGACTTCTGAGAACAAATTTAAATAATCTTGAGAAATCATATCAAACAATTTATGCCAGTGTATGCAATTACACCAAGGAATATGGCACCTAAAATCCACTCCCTGCTTCCAAAGCATGTGGAATCCTAGCAGAGAGCAAGGGAAGATGGCATCTTCAGCAGGAGCCTTCCGGCTACCCCAGGTGAAGTAAGGCAGGTTTTACTTCCATGTGGGATCATATCATGGATTTGCTCAAGTAGGTTTGCATGCTTAGCAGATGCTTCAAAAAAAAAAAAACTATCCACCGTTATGCTAAGTGAAATAAACTACACAGGAGGTTAAAGTCACATGGGTTTTCTTATTTGAGAACCCAAAGCGTAAATAATTTGAAGAGTAAAATAAAATATAGATGGTAGCAAACAGAGAGATGAACTTTGTGGAGATTTGAAGGAATCTGGAGATGGAAGAAAAAGGAGGGAAAGAAGAGAAAATAGAAAGGATCAAGATATGAAATGTACCCATACCATTATCCCACAAGGAATGCGTTTATTATGTATCACAAATATATAGTAATAAGAAAAGAGAGAAAAAGTGAAGTTAGTCAGAGGTGCTGGAGCAAACTTCAATGCCTGCTTAACAATTAGACAACGTAAGACGTTAGAACAGGATTTAGGCAAAAAACCCTGAACAGACTCATCTAAATCGAACATTGAGTGCTGCCCCCTTCAGGTAGAAAAGGGAACAGCTCCACAAAAATTGTTTTCAGTACATTGAATTTGCTTCCTATGTGTTTTAAAAACTCATTTTATTCTCTTTATTTCAGGGGCTATATTGAAATATCATTCCCAGAAGCTCCCTTCTTTGTGTAGTTTATAATACATTTGTAGACTGACAACTCAGGAGAATGACTCACTTATCATGTGTCATATTACCCTTCCATTAATCTATGAGATAGTTACTATGTTAATAGGGAAACCGAAGCTCAAAAAAGTTGATAAAAGTAATTTTTCACCAGGCCAATTGTTTTCCAAATATTTCTCCAATGATCGTTTTATTCAGGACTCAAGTATTAATTGTGTATTGAACTCTTGGTATGTGCTCAGACTGTGCAAAGCTCTGAAAATGTGAAAGTTAGCTAATGATTGCTGCTGATAAGTTAGATAATGATTGCTGATTCATGGAGTTGGCAGATAAAATCACATACAATATGCAGAATAGACTTAGATTAAAATTATTTTTATCTGATTTAAACTTAACTGAGCAGTCTTTATATAATTTTTCTGTAAAATCTGGCAACCCTTTATGTTACTACAGCCTTTTTTGTGAACCACCAGGCTAACAGAGCCCTCATTCTTATTTTTATATTACACAAAGTAGCTCCAAATGTTTCATTTTCCAGAAAAGTTGTATCTGCCAACAAAATGCAAAACACAAACTGGTGTTTATTAACCACAGGATAACCAGACAACAAATTACAAGGTTCTAGCCAAGTACATTTTCATTCCTTAATTTAGCAAGTGTACAAGTGTACTAGTTAACTGATTGTGTCAACTTGAATAAGAAACACCCAACTAAACTGGCTCAGCATAGTTCTGGGTGTGGAAGACCCACCCTGGAGAGGAATAATGCCAGGATGGTATAAAAGGGAAACAGAGATGGAAGACTCCCTTCTGTTTCTTTGGAGGAGCTCCAGTCTTCATCTTCACCTTGGACATCGCCTCCTGGCTCAGAGCAGAGACTTTTCAGCCTTCCACTGCAGACCCATCAGCCTCCTGATACAGACTTGCATGGGACAGTGCAGTGAGCTCCAGGCCTTCGACTGGATCCTTCGGGTCTCCAGCACACAGACAGCCCTTTTGCACTTTTCCACACCTGACCCTGTGGGCGACCGTTGTAAGCCAATCTCATAAATTCTTATATATTTGTATATCTTGCATTAAATCTGTTTCTCTAGTAAGCACTGACTGATATAATGAGTAAGTTGACACCAAGAGCTTTGCATATACAATCCAACTGGACCTTTGATAGAGCAAGTGATATTAACTCTAGTTATAGTGGAGAAAACCAAAGCTCACAGACTCGAAGTGATTGGTTTGTGTGTAAGTATTAAACCATGAGGCTCTGAAACGTGTCATTAGATTTCCAGCTTCCATGCATTCTCTGTAGGGTGCTGGGTGTTGATGATAATATTAACTGCTAACATAGGACCCTAAAATCAAACTCCTCCTCCCACAGATTTGAATGAAGCCACAATAGAAGAGAACGATATAAAATGTATCAAGTGTCCCTCAAATCCTAAAGTCAGGGAGCGTTACCTAACCCCTCCTGTAGAAGCAAGGCTGCTTCTTGCTATCCTGTTCCTGTGGTGTGGAGGAGTCTGCTTCTCTGTCACTTCAGGTGGGGGACAGTAAGACAATCACTTGGGGAATTTGGCTTGAGGTTCATAGGTGCTACAGGAGAAGTCAAAGATGGAAATTCTGTGGATGTGATAACAGAGAATAAAGAACAGCACTGGGAGCAAGTAACCCTTCTTCCAACAACAAGGAGTGTGCTGGGAACCAGCAAGGGACTTGGCCTGTGGTCTGCAAAGGGATCCTGCCCAAGACGACTGTGCAAAGAGTGGAATAGGGAATCGGAAGTGAGGCTTGGAGACATCGTGTTGTGCAGGAGAGGCAATTTCTGGGGATTCTTTGGAGCACTTTATGTATACTAACTCTAATTGTCATCACACGTTTATGAACTAACTGCTATGATTATCCCATTTTATAGACCAAGAAATGAAAGTGCGCATGTAGGTGAAATCACACAGTGACCAAGGTGGACTGTAAATTGAAGACAAGATCTCAGATACTACTGATTCTGTCAGGTCCTTAGTTTAGTTAATGTTGTCACGATCCTGTTGTTGACCTATGGTTATTTTTACTGGAATCCAAAGAGTATGGGATGAAAACATTTCAGACTATTTGATACTGTCAAAGAGCACATAAAAATAACTTTTCCTTTTCTTGGTTTTGCACTACCGCATGCTAAGGGAAGAGATATCATATATGTTTTATCCTCAGGTATGAACCATACTCTGTGTCCCCTGTTCCCACAGGCTCTAGAGATCATTTCATAAATAGCAGAAACAAGCCGGGCATGGTGGCTCATGCCTGTAATCCCAGCACTCGGGAGGCTGAGACAGGCAGATCATTGTGAGTTTGAGACCAGCCTGGGCTACAAAGTGAGCTCAAGGCCAGCCTGGACAGCATAGTGAGACCCTGTCTCAAAAACACCAGGGCTGGGGATCTAGCTCAGTGGTCTAAGCGCCTGCCCGGCAAGCGCAAGGTCGTGAGTTCAATCCCCGGTACCGCAAAAATAAATAAATAAATAAATAAATAAACAAATAAATAAATAAATAAATAAATAGCAGAAACAGTGGAAGACAAAACAATGTACACTGTAAAAATACTGAATCTGATGTGAAGTCTCTGGCTATTCTTACATTTAGTCACTGGTAGTAGGTAGATAGTGAGAAATGAAGAGATAAGAAATTAAAAATTTTTGACTTTCACTAGTGTAATAAAACTTTTCGTTTATTAAAAGGCTGCAGTCCTAGATATTTTTCATGGAGGCACATGTAAATGTATGAACATATAAAATGGGATTCTCCTTGAAGAATGTTTTGTCTAGAACTACTGTACTAAAAGCAGGATCAATCTTTTAATTGATGGATGTGTTAAGAGCTACCCTAAAAGGACTTGGATTATATCATTTTCTATATTCTAAATTACTGATTTAACTGAATTTAATGTGGCCATTATTGTAAGCACTTCATGGGAGATGAGAACATGAAGCCAATTGGTTGGTGCTTTTAAGAGCCAAGTAGAACTGAAGCTAAGATCAGCCTTCCTGCTATGAGAAACTACCTGGAAGAGAAAGGCAGGTGGGCTGGAGGGGAGAGATGTTAGTACTCCTGTTTGACTCACACCCTTTCTTCTGGATGATGGCCATGTTTCCCATGAGGAAAACACTTGTCCCACTCCCAATCGGGAAGGCTTAGGTGAGCCTGAACATCCTTCTCCATGCCCCTGAATCAGAATGAGCCCAGCAGTGACCAATGTCTACTCTGTACATCAGACACACGAGAGTCAGTTAAACCAGTGAGAGCTGGCCTAGGACTTCAGCTAGAATCACATGGGAAAGGTACTGTTTAATTGCTTGGGTTTTTTGGTGGAAGGTGTTATGGTTTGTATCTAGATCCACCCCCTCCCATAGCCTCATGCATTCATAGGTGAGGCGTCTCAAAGGTAGCTCGATTAGGGCGTGTAAATGTGGGTTAAAGGTGTGGTGCTGGGATTAAGGGAAGCCACATCCTGGGAGTGAGTGGCACAAATCAATAGGCTTACAATTTGTATGGAATACACAGTAGACCATTGATTTAGGACCTCACTAGTTCGCAGTGGCTGAGTGTGACTCAAGTTGGTTGAAAGTCAAGACTATTTTCCCATAAGGAATGATGGGAATATCCATAATGCATTCTGAATCTCCCAAAGCACCCCTTAACTAACGTTTTCATAATAAAAAAGGTTGTATAATGTGCATAATTTACCAGAAACACCAATAATTTTCCCTGTGTATTCACCAAAAAGTTATAAAATTTGCCTAGTTTACCAGAAACAATTTCATAATACACTCACTATTCAAGTTGACACCTTTGGCTGGCAGGAAGGGAGGATGAAATGGAAGGTGGTTATTGTTTGGAAGGAGAGTCCTGTTCCATAGGAACATCAGGAATCGGGCTCTCTGGTGCCCTTTCTCTCCTTGGAGAAGTCTGTAGCCCACTAAGACCTGCTTCTGGCTCACTGGGCCTCAACCTTTTCAGAACTAAAAACTTGTCTAAGGTTGTCTATTTGTCTTTTCTTTAACACTGTTCTGTAGTATGACATGACATAATCATTAAGCAAGTCGATGCAACGATTGGCCCTTTCTCTCTCTGGATGGGTTTCCTCTACCAGTGTTTGTAGATCTGTCCATTTTTTCAGGATTTCCTTTGTTTCAGAAGAAGACCTTTGCTGCAGTGATTGTTGATACTTCCCCTCTTCTTCAAAAAGCTCCTCAGCTGCCTTTCTCTGTTGCTCAGTCAGAAGTTGCTGAAATTTCTCTGTAGACAATTCTGCGTGTTCCTCCTCCACTTCCTCGACATCACCACTGTCTACCTACAAGCCTATGGTCTCTGCAATATCATCAACCACAGGGCCAACTGAAGGCTCAGGCTCCTCTACATAGCCTTCAGAATCTCTCTCCTGTGTAATTTTAGGCCACACTTTCTTCCAGCAAATCTCAGATCTAGAGAGACATTGACTCAGAACTTCTCAATTAACCCCACAGAGGAAAGGATGCTTTAAAGTTCTTTCAGAAACTCTTTATAGGTGTGTATTTGGGACCGTCTGGAAGCACTTCGGGAACAGTTCCTTGGTGTATAGCTTCTTAAAGCTAGCTATAATCTGCTGGTCCATAGGCTGTAGTAGAGAAGTTTTCTTAGGTGGGAGTAACTTGACTGAGAGCCATGGAAATTCTTCAGCTAATTCTTCTTTCAAATCTTGTGGGTGAGCAGCATTGTCCATGATGAGGACAGCCTTAAGTGGTGAACCACTGTCTTCTAGATATTTCTTAACAGTAAGACAAAAAGCCTCCCTGATCCACTGAAGAAAAATTACACATGTTACCCAGTACTTTGTGTTAGGTCTCCACATGACCCCTGGCCTATTCTTCATGACTTTACGTTTTCTGAACACTCTAAGAGTCTCAGAATGATAAACCTAGAGAGGCTTTATTTTGAGGTCACCATAGCAATAAGGTTATCCTATCCTTCATAGTCTTGTGGCCTGGAATTTTCTTCTCTTCCTGGGTAATGTATGTTCTCCTGTGTATTTTCTTCCAGAAAAGGCCATTTTCACTACAGTTGAAAACCTGATGGGAGCCATTTCTCTGTGTCATTGTTTCAAAGTAGTACATGCAATTTTTAGCAGCCCTTGTATAAGTACTGGCAGCTTAACCATACCTAGTTAGGCTATGAATCCCAGTTCTCATTTTAAAAGTGTGAAACTACCCCTTACTAGCATGAAATATGTCACTATTACAACTCTTTGATGGATGACCCTTTACAAGATCTGCATTTATAGCCCTAAGTTTTTCACAAATTATAGACTCAGGCTATAACATGTCATCTGCCTTTCATTTATCCACACTAGCAACAGCCTTTCTACCTCATCTAACACTGTTAATTGTGACTCATTAATTTGAGTAACACCTCTAGCAACACCAGCTTCCTTAATCTTTCCTCTGTAAGATTTTTGAGATGGCAGATTTCTACATGCTGTGCATACTAGTGAGACCGGTCACATGAATGCCACTTTCTTATTTCTCAACAATTTCTTTCTTATTTTCTATTGTGATTACTTTCTTTACCTTCCCTTTCTTCCTTAGCTTCTTTTCTAGTTTTTTGGGGCCACTTTGATAGCAGTAACTGTAGTGATTATATAAAGCACTGACCAAAATCACATCCACAAACACACTTATCTGGGCTCAGACTGACACATACACTTACATATGCTTTACTGGCATTATGAGTCTTTGTTTACAACTGCACAAGTAGCTGGCATTTGAGTGGTAAAAGACTTTGGTTATAAGCTAAACCTAGAATTCTGGTTGTAACCCAAGTTGTTCATATGTGGTGCCAGTAACTCAATGGTCCACTGTAAAAGGAGAAAGGAAAGACAAGCTGCTGCTGCTTTTTTTCTACTTTCTGCCTGCCCTGTCATGCCATGGACTGTTTCTCCTCTGTGATACCTCTCTGCCAGGCTGCCCTGCTTTGGGACCAGCTGACTAGGGACTGAAACCTCTACAAACTGCAAGCTGAAATAAACCTTTCCTCCTTTAACTTTGGGTGTCGGATATTTTTGTCTCAACAATGAAAAAAGCAACGTAAGACAGAAAGTAAGCCAAAACTTGTGGAGTCATCTTTGCCACAGACAGCAGGAGACAAAGTCCTCACTGTTTTGCACTTGTATCAAACATTACTGTCTGCTAGTCTTCTCAGTTTTGTGAGCCAATAAACTCTGCTTTTTTGTGTTTGTTTCTGCACCTAGTTTGAGTTAGGGGTCTATCACTTGTAATTAAAATTGTCAAAATCATTTCAATGGTCTTAAGCAAGGGAGGTGGCTGATCTTTGACCCAGTCAGCTCTTGCCAGCACTTAGAAAACAATCTGAAAAAGAAAGTCATTAGCTGCACTCATACAGAGTTTGACTTGATGGAGATAATTAGAGATGATCCCATGTCACTGCCTCCATATCCCCCAACTCTTGAGCTCCTGCCCAAAACCATATCCTGCTTCATAGTGACACAGTTACTCATTTTTTTCTCTTGTGAAATCATTTTTTATCCTCCTTTATCAATATGTATAAATTAAAATGACAGAAGGTTCAATGAGAAGGCCCCATCTCTTCCACTTTCGTATTAATACAGTGTCTTTCTTTTTGTTTGAGACTGTGTGATCTATAAAGCTTTTCATTGATTCATTATTGTTTCATTTTATTGATCATCAAAACACAAGGCCCACAAGCTCTCTCATCAAATAAATGACATATTTAGTTGTTTCATCAGTGCCAAATAAACTTTAAAACATGAAACTTTCATAATTCCATGTCACAATACTTTAAGGAAATCATCATTTTCTCGATGACAGGCCCAATAATTTATCAGAAGATATTCCAAGTGGATCTATGTGTCCCTGACATCTTGAGTTCATGGTGTTCCCAACAGCTTGGCAACCCAAACTCTTCAAACCCCATCAGGTAAGAAGAGGAAAGAGAAAGAGTCCATCTCTGTCTATCTGAAGTATGGTCACAAAAAGCACCAACCAAAAGAGAAATATAAAATATCTCCAATCCTTAGAGGAAATGTCAGAGAACTTCAAACCAAGAAAATATACAGACATATGAGCATGAGCCTGTTTCAGACTTAAGCATTTTCTACCTCTTAAATTGTGACTCAGAGTCACTCCCTTGTTTTATTTGGGTTATTAGTCTCCCATACCAACAAATTGTAGTACCACCTTTTACATGTACCAAATACTATTTCAGGGCATTGAAAAACACATTTTGCTTTTCCTTACTTATTTAGTAAGGCATTATCCCTATTTTATGGATAGGAAAGTTGAGATTCAGAGAAGTTAAGTAAAACAGAGGTTATACGGCAGATATAATCATACAGAGCCCTTACATACCATTTTGGATAATATAATCTTAATAAAGTACCTAGAAAACATACTTTCTATTCAGTTCTTTAAAAGAACCACTTGAGACAGGAAAGGGCTCATCTGTAGTTTTACAAATGATATTAATATAAAAGTGAACTCACTTAGATCCACCTGAAGGTAGTTAGTTAATATATCATAAAATTTATGATATGATAGAAAAAAGAAGTTTCCATGAGCTGTTAATTGACTGGTAAACTAAAGCTGACTCTATGTACCAATATAATGGTTTTTTGGTTTTTTTAACAATTCATTTTTTCTTGCTACAAAGCATTGTCATCCAAACTGAAAATCGATGCAGTTTAATAAAGAAATAAATGTCCTGTAAACAAACACTAACTGGACACAGAGGTGAAGCAAAGGCAATCAGTTATAAAATGCAAGCCTTTTCCTGCCCAATTTTGAAAACTCCTGCTGTGTTTTAATTATTTACTCAGAGGAAAGATGATC
>RJWT010023799.1:0-16689 GCA_004365215.1 Cuniculus paca | reverse complement strand
ATCTTGCAATCTTCTGAAAATGAGTTCAGGTAAACCTGAAAACCTCACTCTATACTTGCGGACTCAAATATGTTCTAGGAAAGACAAACTTCAAAAGCCTGAGGCCTCGTGCTATTAAATTACATAATCCTATCATTAGCTTCCAGTATTATCATGTTCTTCATTTTTATTGAAAAAACTTTCAGAAATTATCAAGACCCTTTGTAAATATTTATGATATTTTACGGATTTGACTTCAGAAAAAAAAACCCAATAATTTAAAGCTAAATCATTTTGTTTTTGCTTATGGCCTTTGGTTTTCTTTAGATTGGATAACAACAACAACAATAATAGTAATGATCAAATCGACCCTTTTTCAGCTATTGCATAAAGACTATAGAAAACAGTTATTTGATTCTTAGGAAAGTCACAGAGAGTAACTGTGTATACCGTGAGACTGTAAGTGAAATCCATATGTAATGCTTCTGTCAGCAAAGACTTAGTAAAAGGAGGTTTATAATAAATATTCACATCTGCTGCTTTGGACACTCTAATCCATCCTAAGGATCTTTGCTGTGTCAGGCTTTGTTCTAGATGAAGAAGCCCAATAGTTATAAGGTTTGCAAATAGACCATATTTATCATGGTTAACTTTACTTTTAAAACTTTTCCCTGTTTTAGAGACATTATGCTTTGGGATATAGTTTGTGATTAAATATTTTGCAGTGGCTTTTGTGATGCTACCATTCTCAAACTCCTATTTTGAAATGAACAAATCCTATTTTCCATGACATATCACTTATCTAAGGTGCTCAGGAGGACTCACTGATAATGGTGCTATATCAGATGTGGAAAACACAATGGCCAAAACCTAGGCTATGGATTTGAAGTGGTTATGATTAAAATTTTAGCTGTTTCTATACATAAGATGTCATTGTGATCAAGTTATTAGTCTTCCCAAACCTCTCTTTCTTCACCTACAGAATGCAGTTAGTACTGTTTCCTGTTCTTTAGATTGTGGTAAGAAGTTTATGGAATCATTCATATCGACTACTAAATATAATATCTAGTACATTGAAAGAGTTTAGTAAATGTTAAACAATGGATGATAATATGCCTTCTAAATGTGATTAGATAAGCCAATGGATAGAAATAATATTACAGTTACTTACCCTAAGTACTGATCTTATGTAAACATTCTATTGGTTTTATTTGTCTCTAAGTCCTCTAATAGTTTATGACTAGACTTTTTAAATAACAATTATGAAGTAAATTGGAGTTTTAATTTGTTTTCTTTTTGAGAAAAAGGGTTCACTAAAAAAAAGAGGGTATGAAAATTATGTGAACAACTGGCACTATATTTAGCTATTGTATATAACAAAAATTTCATTTAATTTTGAATTTTAAATTAGAATAAAAAGCTCACAGCATGCCAGGTATAATGCCAATAATCCCAGCACTTGGTAAACTGAGGCAGGATCATTGCCACAAGTTTGAGGCCAGTCTGGACTACATAATGAACTCAAGGTCAACCTGAACTACAGAGTGAGACCCTAAATCAAAACAAAACAAAACAAAACAAAACAAACAAAAAAATACAAAGACTACATCATTTTGAAATGATGATATTTTATTTTTGCAACTCCAAAGAAAATTTGAGTTCATATTACATTTTTAAAGCAAAATTGCATAGTATTAGAATTTTAAACAATGATTAGTATAACTACGATAAACAAGTTTTAAAAATACAAATTTTAAAATTAAATTATGCATGATTTATACCTATATAGTTTTTTTCATAGATGAATCTTAAAAACTAAGCTTTTGAATCTTTTTGCATATTAATTTGAAGAAGGGATTTCCTTGCTTTATTTCTTTCAATTTCATCTTCCATAATTGACTTTTAAATCATAAATATAGGTAGAATGGCAGGACATTTGATGACCTCTATGTAGAACGTATATAGAAATTTGGCTTTATGCTCCCATTCTAAAATTTTATAATTTAATCAATCATGTGTGTTGATTTTAACATAGATTTTTTTATGCGAACAAGAATGAGCTAGTTCATATTTAATGTACTTAATGACTAACATCTAACATAAAATGAGAATGTTGGATTACAACTGAACCCAAACAATGTTATACTACTTATAAACAATGCTTGAAATAAAACTTTGATTCTCTCTCTCTCTCTCTCTCTCTCTCTCTCTCTCTCTCTCTCTCTCCCCACCCCCCTGTCTTTATCTCTCAGGTCGAGTTTTAGCTCAGGCGAGTGGCACTGGGGTGATTCATTTGCTAGATCTTAAATCGGGGAAGATTCACATCTTGGTGGGCCACCAGAGTGAGGCACACACGGTCGTGTTTTCTCACGATGGAGAGAGTCTGTTTTCCGGAGGCGCTGACGGCACAATTCGAGTGTGGTCTTGACCCTGAGTCACCAGCATATCCCACTGCGGAGGGCATTCCCTTTCAGTATGTCGTGTAGTTCCAAACCAGTCAACAATTGGTTAAACATGCCAGTCGGTCACATTTATAGTTTGCTTTAAAAACATGCTTGGGGCATACATTTTAGTGTTCATATTATTACCAATAAAAAATAACTTTTTGCCTTTTATTTGTGTCTGGATCTTTTTTTCTCTGTCTCATTTTTATACGAATTTAGAGACAGCATCTTCGCTAGGGGTTTGGAAGAAACAGCTTTACAATGACGCCTAATGACAGACTAGATGAATTACAGGAGATTGATTTTTAATGTTAGAGAACAAACTGCAGGAAAACGCGGCTACTTTTTTTTCCTTTGAATCAAATCCAACCTGCAGGAGACCCGAAGTTTAATCATGTAACGCTGACAAAGTCTTTCTGCAACCAAAGGGTCAAACAGAATCGGCGAGCATACATCTTCACGGGTTCTTTGACAATGATTATGCTTTATCTATCAATAATAATCAAGGACTGCAGATGGCTTAAATCTAAATTCAAGTCTCTTCTGGAACTTTCATCTCTGCAGCCCATCCAAGAATGCATTAGGTGTAATTACAATTTTTAAAATTTCTGATTGTAATTTCAATGCAAATAAGTGCCTCTCGCGTAGCATGCTTTTTCTCTCCTAATGCACGCATCTGCTGTGTAAAGCGCGACTGTCTGGAGAACACTCTAGCCTGGTCTAAAGAAGCAGAGAGGGGATTTCGACCAGGCTGGGCTCACAAGCCAGTTGTTGGCGCTGTCCGTGGTGCTGAGGAATTCCCGGCTGCCGGCAGAATGAGCTCCGCATCAGCAGTCTCCAAACTGCTCTCAGTGATGCAGAATCCCAGCTAAAGTTGCTCCTCTCTTTCATCCCCACAGTTAGCATTTTCTCGTGTGTGAGAAGGGATTCAAGCAACATCCTGTGGACGATGCTGATGGTATTGCCGGTGGAGCGGGCTTTAGGCTACCGTGTGCTGATGCTGTTTGTGATCTTCTGATCCTAGCCAAATAACCTCTGCTGCCGTAGCAAACACCGTGTAAGTGAACTCATGTGTGGAGGAGGTGTAATCAGCCAGGAAATTTCATAGAAGGATCTAAGAAAATTCTAAAAATAAGTTCAACATGCTTCTGCTACTGGAGTCTGGATTTCTACAGGACCAGAATTGCTTCTTGCGTTGAATTCTGAAGACAGGTCCGAAGCATATTTCTTATGTGTGTCTGCTGTATTTCTCTCTGGAAGGGTGGGAGACTGCTTCTTGACTGTGTTTTGAAATGGGAGGTAGAGAGAATGGATTGCCTTTACTTCATGCCTGAAAATGTATTCTTTGGTTGATTAAGGAGGAACTGCTTTTCTAAAAGATACCTGACCTTTTAGTTCATACTGGTCTGTGACCCCACCACCACTACCACCATTAACCTCCAGAGTGACTAGGTAAGTGCATCTTTTGATATGAGTTATATTTGTTTTCTCAAAGAAATAGATGCAGTCATTTTAAATCATATGTATTAATGTGGGGAGGGGGGAAAGTTTAGCCAGGAAGTGAGCTTCAGTTCAGCAGTGTTAAAAATCTTCATATAACATATTATTTGATTTCTATTTATTTTCTTAAATAGAGTCTTAAATTGCAATCCTGCAGCACAGTCATGAAGAAAGCTTTATTAAAAAGACCCTAAGAACTTTATAATATTAAAAAGAAATTTTTGTTTTCTTCATATGAACTTTAAAATGTATTTTGTATAATAAAAGCATGTTTAATGTTTATATAAAGTGGGTGTCATACCCCTGTTTTTACCTTTAAGTTTACCTTTATCAAAACCTATACATTAATGCCTACCTGTGGCTTACAAAGAGATCATTTTCTGTCTGTGTCCTTTAAAGCAGAATCATATGTGTATTTTATATGGCTTATCTTGCATGCATTGACAGATACTACTGGGATACTAGAAGGAGGCACTGTAGCTTCCTTTTCTTCCACGATAAACTTTCTAAATATGTGAGAGGGGTGTAAATGCATACTTTATTAGTAAAATATGTTTGCTTGTTCAGAAGCTTCTATTATGTTTGTGGCTTCCATAGTAATTTAGGGGAAAAATGCTTTGTCAAAGGGAGCTTCCAGCTTCTCAAGTAGAATTACAGGTTTGCATTTTCTTATTCTGTCATGACTCATTATTTTTACCATATTTTAGGAGAAATCTATCTCCTTTAACATTACCTACCCAAAAGGAATTCTAATAGTAGAGAATGATAGAAGAATTCCAACATCCGATTTCTCTGAAAAGAGGACATGAATATACTACCATCCATTTTACTCTTACTAGAATTAGCATATCCAACTTAAAATACAAATATAATGTAATAGTTTATGAAGTTTTCCAATGGCATCTTCATCTTCTTTAAAGTGATCATCATTGTATGTTAGAGTAAAATAAGATAGTTTATCATTGCTCTCAATGTAATCTGAAAATAAACCAATGAATGGCACTTACATATCTGAAAATATCCTATGTACAATTTTAATGATATTAGCATAAAGCTGATACATTTAAACAGACAAATGAAATAATTTGCAACACTTTTTCTTCTCTACTACTCCCTGAAGTCACAGTTTCCCCTGAACCTTTGTGTGGCTTAGTCTAAACGTTTAAATAAGAGCCTGCTACTAACACTTCACACAGAGTACTAATAACATGTAAAGTTACAGGAATTGAGGTAATCCAACCAATAAGGCATGTTTGCTATGAATGGCAATGCTTTATCACTATTTTAAGGAACTTTCATGAAGTTTTATGGTGATACCTATGCACAAACTGCCTAAATAAAGATGATATTTTTGGCATATCAAAAGAGTCATGTTACATAAACTGTGTGAATGGTATTGATATTATTTGGAAGTAATTAGCTCAAATAATAATAAATGAAAACTAGATTCAAGTTGCTGTAAAAACATTCATAGATACATCTTTCCTGCCCACTAGGTGCTTACCTCCTGAGTAAAATAAAGATGGGGACAGCAAGAAAAATTAATGTTTTTTTGACAAAACCTTTTAAATAGATGGAGTTATTTTGCATTACTTACTATTTTAAATCTTGCTTCTCTGCTTTGTGGTGGAATATTTATGCTCTTTTTGTTTATTATGTTCCAAACTCCAGGTCCTTGTTGACAGAAAGAAGTCATTCATGTTGACACCATTATTTTTGTCCAATTTTAGGCACAAATAAGTAGGAGAGATTTATACTGGCTCCTCTCAATTAGAACTTACATTGAAATGTTGACTTACTCCATTTCTTTTAGAATTGATTTTTTTCACAGATTTCTTGAATTTTGATACAAATGATGATAGCATATAATCATCACTCACTATTCTGCTTTAAAGAAAAATAAAGGGTATGAATTCAAATATTAATGAACTGTCAGTAACTACTTATAATCATCTTTTTGACTCAGTAAAATCACTTCTCACAATTTAGACAGATCTTTCAGACTCAAAATATAAAGCTGGGGGTTCCTATGTAAATATAATTCCATAATGTACAAATTTTAATGCATATACTGCCAAGAATCCATTCTCCAAATTTCACAATAAAGTATAGATAGTTGCATGAATTTAGTCTATTTATTGTCTTAGTAGCTTCCAAATTGAACCCAAATAATTTAACAGCCTGGGTTTAAATGAATCTCTATTCTCTTTGTACATGTCAAATTATTTCTTTAAATATTTATTTTCAGCCTACCCTTCTTGTATTCCCATGGAAGGAGCTGAATATATTTAATATTAGGAGCACATCCAGAAGCCTTTGAGGAGGGGGATGGCTCTTCATATTCATGAAGCTTGCGTACTTCTATTGGTCATCCCTGGATTGGTCTCCTCTGCCGCCATCAGTCATGAAGACTATCCTGCTGATGAAGGTGACCAGACCTCCAGTAATGACAATCTGATCTTTGATGACTATCGAGGGAAAGGGTGTGTGGATGACAGCGGCTTTGTATACAAGTTGGGAGAACGGTTTTTCCCTGGGCATTCCAACTGTCCCTGTGTCTGTGCTCTAGATGGACCTGTTTGTGACCAGCCAGAATGCCCAAAAATTCACCCAAAGTGTACTAAAGTGGAACACAATGGATGCTGCCCTGAGTGCAAAGAAGTGAAAAACTTTTGTGAATATCATGGGAAAAATTACAAAATCTTGGAGGAATTTAAGGTATGAGTTACCCTCCATATTTATTGAGTATTAACTTTTCACAATACATGCTTACTATTGCTACATTAAAGTCAAAGTTGGAATGTTTTAACATTTCTCTTCAATTTGCAATATGATTCTTGTTAGTATAAGTACTACCATGGTTGGTAAGGGGCCAATTATTTTGTTGATCAGTATTTGTAGAGTTTCACAGTAACTCTTTTCCTTCAGAAATATTTTGGACATTCTTAAATTAATGTCGCTATAATTTTTTACTCCTAAATATTTCTTATGTGATACTATAAAATATTTGTAGTGGGAAACATTTTTGCTTGTAGGTTATATGTCTATTAAATTAGTTTTCAAGTTTTGTTAGTTTTGCTGTGTTTGTGGCTGTTGGACTGCATTTGGATCCATTTAACTACAGTTTTGCAGTATTCAGTTAGTGTATAAAAATGTAAGTACTATAGCGACACACTCCTGAACTGTGATCTTCACAATAAGAGAAAGAATTGGGCCAACTTTTAGAGTAGTGTCCCCATTCTACTCTGCCTGTCTGGCTTTGTACTTAGATACACAAAGAACTGAAGTTTTATCAAATTCTCTTAAGAAAGACTAATTTTTTCCAACCTATGTGGTATTCCTTAGGTTTATCATTATTATTATTAGTAGTAGTAGTAGTAGTAGTAGTAATAGTAGTACCGTTGTGTCTTATTTTCAAGTAACTTGGAATTCATTTTATCTGTTCTTGGATTCTCTTCTCTGCAATGACTAGTTTTAATTTAGAATGACCTAAAAACCAGATATGAATCCTGAGGGCATGAATTAATACATCAAAATGCCCTCTGTAATTGTGATGGCAGTGAGGGCCTGGGAGAATCTGTCATGCTGATGGCTTCATAGAAGAGGTTTTCATTTCATCTGACCCAAGTTCTGTGACAAGGTGCTCAGCACCATATAAATAAAAAGAAAATGTAGCTAGTTTTTGGTGACTTTCATGTTTGAGAGAAAAATGTCAGTTATTAGCAATGATTCAATTTTTCTTTCCACAAGAGTCAAATAGTGCCAGATGTCTATTGATGGGAAAAAAAAGTTTTCACTGGTCATCATTAGAGTTCTCTGTGTACTGGCATTTTACTGCTCTCAATTCATTCTGGCTACAGGTTCAAACCAGTTCTGATTTACCCAGGAATCTCTCTTCATTTTAACTACATCCCTTAGAACATAAGGGAAATTTGAACTGTATTTACTGCATCAACTTTCTTAGATATAAATCATATCCTAGACTTTTATCTTTCATATACTATAACATTTTTGTCACACAATATTAAAAATTAGAAAACTAGACAGGTGAGTACCATTATCATTATTGCTAGCAATTAGTAGTTAAGAGGATACTATTATGTTTTTACTAATAGCTTTATGGTATCTAAATTATTTGATAGACTTTAATAAAAACTACTTTTACTTTGTTGAGTACCTGTACTTACTTTCATTTTACTTTCTGGTTAATGAAAATACATACAGGTACTCAACACATCATGGTTTGTAGAACCCCATCTAGAATTTGTGTCACTCTTTCCTAACATGCCTCTTATAATCAGAGTAGAATGAAAGAAAGGTATTGTGAAAACAGAGAGTTATATTACTTAGTAATCAGTATTTAATAAAGAAAAGAAATTTTCTGATTGTATTAACTTGGTTAACTCAACACTAGAAATACTAGTTTTCCTTCTAGTTATTAGATTTAATTCATTACAAAGGCTACATTACTATGTCAAATACTACAAAGATAGGTGAACAAAAACTTGATAATCCCTGCTCCTCTACTAATCCTATCCCTGCTATAATCTAACCCCTAATAATCGATCACTAATGTTTAACCCATTGATGTGCACAGATTTTCCCCCTGACTCTGTTGTGTGAAACTTTTAAACATATGAGGTTAGAAAAACTATAAATACCATTTTAAAGAAGAAGTTAGTCATAAAAAGCATCAATGATTACTAGGACAAACTTGCAAAAATGAAGCACTAGAAACAATAAAGTTTAAATCTCTTCTCAAAAACAATGAAGTTTTTAACCCATTTCTAAATGTTACCTTTTCTACTAGGAAAATCTGTTCAACTTTTCAAAGCAGTTTGGCTATGAGATCAGCTTAACTTGGATTCAAATCCTGAATTCATCACTGGAATGTAAGCTTTTTGGATGGAGCCGTAGTAGTAATGGCTATAAATTAGTCCAAAAGAACATTCACTTTTCTTGGGAGAAGGTGATAAAAATATATAATGAAATATAATTTATGTGAGGTTAGTAACAGTATGATGGCTGACACAGATAGAATAAATGATGGAAGTCTTGTAAACTGTAATACTCCAGAATTTACTGTATGTTCTAAATTCTTCTATGGTTTTTCCTATATTTTATTTATTTGGTACCAGGAATTGAACTCAGGACCTTGCGCTTGCCAGGCAAAAACTTGTGCAGCTTAGCTATATCCCTGGCCCACCTCTATTTTATAATGGAAGCTCAATTTAAAAGCCTTTCCAGTGAAGCAATTCTAATATCTTAAAAGCGTTTTACTTGTCCATATGAACTATGTAAGTCTAAATAAATATTAGCCATGATGTTTGCTCTCTTGCTGCTCAATTTGCAGTGAAAATGTAACTAATTTTTAAAAAGCTATGGAACTTCCATACAAAAATCTTGATATGTTTTTGAAGAGGTTTCAATGTGAGATATTCTTTATGTACATTTATCCAATAAGCATTTATTGGACTGTTTATTACACAAGATACTGTAGATATATTTACATTAGAAAGTAGGATATCTACAGTATCTGCTCACAAGGAAGACATGATTGATGTAGAGAGTGTAAGAGAAAAAACTCAAAAATTAAGTAAATAACTAGCAGGGTATGATGGTGCACATAATCTTAGCACTTGGGAGGCTGAGGCAGGAGGATTACAGGGAGTTCAAACCCAACTTGGACTACACAGAGAGACCTTGTCTCTAAAAAAATTTATGTAAAGGATTACAAAGTCCTAATATAATTCCCAAGGAATTGTATTGTCAGAAGTTTATCAACATAGTATGAGTTAGTCAAGCAAACTTTTATCCTTTTGATGGTCAGACTTAAGACTGTTCTTTAAGAAATAATTAAATTTAACCTGAGATTAAAATTCCAAAGGTTGTTTGTGGTAGCCCATGCTGGTAATCCTAGCACTTGGGAGGCTGAGGCAGGAGGATCTCAGCCAGGCAGGAATTTGAGGGCAACCTGGACTACATAGCAACACCTCATCTCAGAAAAAGAATACTACTGCTACTAATTATAATAAATAAATAAATAAATAAATAAATAAATAAATAAATCCAAAGAGAAAACTGCTGAAGCCAAATCTAAATGAGGACAAATGAAACCTGTGATGAGAAGAGGGAGACCGATGTGGCAAACATGGGCCTGATTCAAAGGCTGCCTAAACAATAGAGATAAACTTGGATACATATGAATGGACATGGATGGGAAAAACTCTATTACTAGGCTGAATATTTAATACTATATTTAATTTATTTTACTTCCTGAATAATAACAGGGAGTAAAATGCTGGTGGATGTGCATAGAGATGATTTAGTTAAGTAGGATTTTCTTTTCAAAGATTGTTTTGCATCCAAGAATTAAAAAGAGGTGCCAAAAATGAATGGAAGGATATTAAAAAGAAAAAGCATAGGCTGAGAAGATCCACATGCATGAAAACAGAGACATTCAAGACTGCCTTCAGGATAAATGATAAACTCCTGAACATGACCTAGAGTCTACTTATGGTTCTCCCCAAATACTTCAGGCTCTCCGTGACTTCTCTTTCCCACGTGTTTGCCAGCACCTTCTCATAGGGTTGGCACTTTTCAGCATTGCTCACCTGTGGAATTCCTGCTGGACTCCATTTCAGTCTCCTCTCAACTAAACCTCTCCCCACCCTTCTGTATCGAGCCCCTCTTCCATGTGTTCCCACCTCATGCTGGGCCCACCTGTAGAACAAGAGGAGTAATTATAGCCAGTCACTCTTCAGAGCTTTACGTGCATTATTACACAAGCATTTCATAACACTGTGAGATTGATACTTTCATGAGCATGCTTTGCAGATAAGAGAAAAATCATCAGAGTATCACTTCCCAATGTCAATACAGACAGACAGTAGAAACACTAGGCTTCCAACTCAGGCAGCCTTGCAGCAAATCCTAAGTGTTTCTACTGCACCGTAATCGTACATACAATGTGCAACCACCTTGGTCTTCCACTAGAAACCACCCATTTCTTCCACCAGAGTGAACCCTTTGAGACTAAGGACAGCGTGTTCTTTTCCTCCTCTATTCCCCAGCTCCAGCACACTGTGAGCCACAATAGGCATTCAGTGTATTTTTTTGGTCACTGGCGTAATGGGTCAGATTATAATTGGACATATGCAAAAATCAACTAGTTGCAATGCCTTTAAAATGGCTTTGCTTCAGTTTATGTGCCAGTCACTCAAATTTCCGATAAAGAGTGCTCTTCAGATAGCTGGACGAGGCACACACTGTTGTCTGCTGGAGCACCCATCTCCAGCCCGTGTCTGCTGTCCACTCTCTCTCCCAGCCCCTTCCTGGCCAAGGCCCATCATGGAGGTGGCTCCCGCCCAAATGCTGCAATGACCATTCAGGGTTTTAGCTATGCTGCCTCACCCCATGTCGTTGCAAAACATATGCCACCCTTCAATCTCTTCTGTTTAGCAAATTCAGATTTAAATTGATCTTCATGCATTATCTGATGGAAAGAACACAGTGTTTTTGGATTTTGTTTTGTTTTGTTTTTTGGTAAAGGTTGTGTGGATTTGTTTTCCACTTACTGATGCAAGCTTTGAAACTGTATTTCTCTTTACTCTTTTTTGAAAACTAAATTCGCCAGTGTTCTGGTAATATTGTATTAAGATAAAGGTCACTGTGTAGCAGGTTCTCTCATCTTCCTTTTTTTATGTGTACCTAGTCAATATGACATTGGAGCCTACTTTTTAAGAAATAAAGTGTATAAATAATAAATTATTATAGCATTTCCCTCAAAAAATGTAGTTGATTAGAAATGTAGACTCTATCAGCTTTGACTCTGTGCTCAACTATCTCATGCTTAGGTTTCCAAAAGAAAAATAATTTCTTACTTTGCTCAGTAATTTTATAACTCTGACTCGGCTAGAATTAGCTTTTATGGGGTATTTCTTTATACTTTAAAACTTGTACTGACTTAGTTTTACGTCATACACTGAAGGTTATACTACATACAGCTGAAAGAGATCTGATTTTAGCTTTTGCATAGCCTATTTTATTTTGGAGTGATTTCCTGCAGTCAACAACAGCCAGTGTCCCTAATTCATGATTTGAATTTTCCTAAGAGCTCCTGTCACTGACCTTTGTGCTTTTTACCTACTGGCCAAAGACAGTTGATCATATCTCTATTATGTGTACATATTGTTGCTTTTTAAAAAAAAAAATAAACATGTTTTCATGCTATTTTAAACTGCCTGAGTTTTGCCCTAAATATTGTATTTAACATTTAAATCTTGAAAACTGAAGCAGAGGACAAAGCTTGAACATTCAGACTATTTGGTCAAATCTATAAAAAATTTATGCCAATTTTAAAATTGACTTGCTCTTTAAATGGGTGCATTCAAAGGGAGACAGGATTCCCAATTTTGTCATTGACCTGCACCCCTATCATCAATACCTGCATTATAACATTTAATCTATGGGATTGCACAGAACGTTAAAATTTAGTTTTGAGGGATTTTTATCTAGTTGTTTTGCAACATGGAGAAAGAATGGAGAGCAACATGTTTGAGGAGATGAAGGCTAAATTTGTGAAGAAAAAGAAAATCAGAGGCTGAAGGAAAACCTCAGTTGAGAAGACTATTAGCTAACAATTGGCAAACTCAATTCACTACACACCACTCACCCACTTACTTGCCCTTGTATCAGTATCTATGAAAGACACAGGAATTAAGTAAGATATTTACACGAGCTAAAGGAATATTAAAAATATCTTTCCAGAAGTGTAAAGCTGTGTTTATTTTGGTGATGGAGAAATGAATGGATTTGAAGAATATGGCTGAGGTTTTAAAAATTTTTATCCAAGACAGTGTTTACAAATCCTCATCGAGGGCCGGGAATTTAGCTCAGTGGTGTAAGTGCCTGCCTGGCAAGCATGAGGTTGTGAGTTCAATCCCAGGTGCCGAAAAAAAAAATCCTCATCGAATGGGTAGTAGACACCAAGGAAATTTTAAAAATAATATCCAAATAAGGTCTTGGAAATCATCATGATTTCATGCAAGATAGCTGAAGATCTTTGTGGAGAAGTTGAGATAATTAATTCCAGAGTCGTTTTTCTGCAGAACACAATTTCTATTTTGCAGAGCATGCTGCAGCTTTGAACACAGAAATGGCCTTTGAGTGAGTTAGGAAGTGGCTTCTCCTCTCCAATTACTGCCAAATAACAGAGATTAACTCATAATGCCACTCATCTGAGACTCAGCCTCCCCGTGAGGAATGTGCAGGGTAGAAGTCGATATTCTCAGTGAGGGATTTTCCTCTTTGTGAGTAACCAAGAAATCTCTACTTAATTTGTATAATCTCTAACCAATAACCAATGTCAGAGATTATAAATCAATTTTATTGAATCCATTTTATGAAGTTTATCATACCCTTTCTGTTACTGAATTGTGCTTACCTGGTATTTTTAAAAATTTCATAAAAGTATGCTAAATATGGGAAAGAAATCAGATTCTTAAAATAATTTATCTTTTCAAAAGCTTCAGTGATAATAGAGAATGGTCCTTTTCATATTCAGCACTTTCTAAAACCAGGAACTACAATTATAAGAGAAAATGGCTTCCAAGTTCGTCCCGCAATCTATTGCTTTATGTGTTAAGAGAATTGGTCGGCAGCTAGCCATTTGATTAGTAGTATGTAACAGCAGTTTTTCATACTCAACCATTGATATTTATTGCTGTCCTTACTAGAAGATGCTGCTGTTAATGGTGATAACTGTCTGATAAGTATGACTACGGAGATTTGTGACTGGGCTTCTATCTTCCGTATACATGGAGAAATTGGTGTTTGATTTGTAGCCATGTCTAAGATTTGCAGAGCTTGTCACTGCTAGTCACTACGTCAGACCTTGTCACCGCTGGTGACCATGGCAGACCTGAGGTCCACCCTCAGCAGCTCATGTATAATAGACGTTGTTGCTCATGCTACACAGATGCATGACAGTTCAAAGATGAAAGTGAAAAGAGTGAACCAGTAATCTCCCCTCCAAATTTTAACTCTTAAATTGTACAAGGTGTGAAGCATGCTAAAAATTTGCCTTTCTTTTTTTAAATTGTGTTTTATCCACCAAAGTAGACTTCAATAGTAACAAGCATATTTCTTCTGTTCCCTACATATTATTTCATAACTCAGAACTACATATTCATCCAAATTTTGTAGATTAATCATTATATGATTAAATTGCCCCACACATGCATTGATTTGTGTATATCTGTGTGTGTTAAACTGGGAGTGTTTTTATCTGACTTTAAAAAAATTTACTTTAAAATTAAATGAATCCTTTGATTTTCTTCCTTCTTAATCATACTGACTATATTTTGATTTTGTTTTGTTTTCCTTCAGCTTGATTTATACACCAGGGAATGTGTTTTATGAAGGACAGCACAAGAAAAACCTATCAGTATATTTTTTATTTGTGCTTTGCCTAGCTTTCAAAGAAGGGCTTGAGACAAATAACTAAGCGGAGATTTGAAATGATCAATGAGTTTGCTTTTTCAAACAATAGCTGTTACTAACTGGGGACCAGCTTATTTTAGAGTCTGTATTTTGGACTTTTATCATCACCACTGATTAACATCAGTAATTTCAGACTAACACACCTCTATTGTTGATTTTCTTGCCTCTAGTCTGTTGTATAGCACATCACAAGAAAGCTATCTTTGAAAGGATTTAATGACATTGTGGAAAGAGTAAATAAATTACTAAAAAGAAAAGACAGCCTTGTCCTTAAAAAGTGTTCTGGTAATCTAATTTTACAGCTGCATAAAATTACCTAAAGCAATAGTCCTCACCCTCTTTGTCACCAGTAACTGGTTTCCTGGATGATAGTTTCTCCACAGACTGGGGGTAGGTAGGTGGTTTCAGGATGATTGGAGTACATTACATTGATTGTGTGCATTATTTGCTATGGTTGCTACATTGTAATATATAATGAAATAATTATATAACTCACCATAATGCAGAATCAGTGGGAGCCTTAAAGCTTGTTTTTCTGTAACTAGACAGTCCCATGGGGGGAAAAGGGAGACAGTGGAAACTGAAATGTATTTTTATTTCCATTATACCACATACTTTCACTTGGCCTGCCATCAGATGCAGCTTGACATTTGCTACTCATTGTTAGGTATTGATATGAGTCTGCAAGCAATTGATTTATTATGCTTTCTGTGCAGGCAAGTCACTCTGCTAATGCTAATCTGTATATACAGCCTCATCCCAGCACTAACATCACTGCCTCAGCTCCACCTCCAATCATCAAGCATTAGACTCTCATAAGAAATGTACAACTTGGAACCCTTGCATGTGCAGTTCACAGTAGGATTGAAGCTCCTCTGAGCATATAAGGCCACCGCTGACCTGATAGGAGCCAGAGGATAAAACTTTCATAGTTCAGCTGACCTTCACCTTCTGCTATGCAGCATGGTTCTGAAGTGAGTGTTAGGAAACACTTGTCTAAATGGTGTAAAAGTGCACTGAACACAACTCTGAATTTTATCCATATTATATCATGTGACCATGAATAAAACTCAATATATTCTTAACCTTTGCATGTACAGAATTGAAACAATAATATCATATATTTTAATAAAGAAAAGGTAGTAGGATAATTTGTAAATTATACTATTACTTCTTAATTGATGACTAGTGGTTATGACCACACAAACGTATTTTTAATTAAACATCATTTGGTTAAGACTTTAATATTGATATTTCATTACCATTGTTACTATTTGGCTTGGGATTGTATTTCTCATTTGTGAGCTTACATAAATTCTGTTTACAAAAAGCAAGCTTTGCAGAATAAAGGCAAGGTTTATCTAGGTCCTTCCTGCATTTCAGAGATGACTACAGAAATTTAGATCTGTAAAATAACTTTGAAATAATTTTGTGCTAAGTCATTTCTTTTAGAGATGATAAAATAAGGGCCAACAGGAACTTAATGATAACACCACAATGACACAGCACATTATTTGCAAAAGCATTATTAATACATTATTTTCCTGTAGTCTTTTCTTCTATATTTTACAAACTTCAAGTGTAACAAGAAAATTCAAGCTGATTTGCATTCTCTTTTCTAATAAACATGCGGATGCAAAGATTTATTTTAGCCAATTGTCAATAGAAATGTAATATTAGGACAAATCACCATAGCAACCCAGAGTTACAAGGAAATAAGTACAATAAAATATCGGCATATCTAAAATTAATCTTTGATACAAATTGAATACAATTTGTGAAATAAGCCTAAGTTTTCAATGGTTCTAATAAAAGAGACATCTATTGTTTAAAAATGAAAACTTCTGTAATTAAACCAGACAATATCAATCAAAATAAAATTTAAAAAATTACATTAGATACCATTTATTTACTTTCACTGAGATTATTTTATACTTGGAAGTAACAATGAAACTAAATTAGCCACTCTTACTCATATATTTTGATGATTTTTTAAGAACTGGAGCCCATATGTTCTTTCATTCAGCAAATTCCTCTCACTAGATGGCAGGAATGGAGTGCACTAAATGGATAGAGTGTGTAAAAATCTCTAGCTGTATGGCAGGAGAACAAAGGACCATTCCTACACTGAATGATAATCACTACCACCTAAGGAAGAAGTGTTGCAAAAACTCCACTCCTTGATCTCTCCTGCTTTCATTCTCATTGAAATTCTCTCTTATTTTCAAGCAAAGCAAAACAAAACAAAAAAAAAAGGATAGAA
>RJWT010023798.1:0-16706 GCA_004365215.1 Cuniculus paca | reverse complement strand
AGTGCTTTTTCATGTGGGAGTTAAAGCATTATTCAACCTCAAATGCTTTGAGTTTGGCTGCTGTTTCTTTTTAACTTGTCCTGACCTTCCCTTTCTTGGCACACTCTAATAGCTCATCTTTTGGCCATGAAAACTGAACATATGGTTTGCTTGAAGATTCTGGTTCAGCACTTGTCCATGAACCTGACAGTAGGAAGTGCTAAAGAGCGAAAACGGGAGTCCTGGTCAGACACCCACCTCATATCCAAAGTAAATGCACTCGCCCCTGGAAAAACACACTTGTTCTTCAAGTTTAGGTAAATCAGATGCTGGGATAACTACTACCATTTTCCTGTATGATTCTAGAACAGTCTTTCATTAAGTTATCTCATCCTTAATTCTATTCGCATATGATATTTTCCCTTAGAGAAAAACACCAATATTAAAAGGTCACAAACAACAAATGGAAGCTTAAATTAAGACTCTATGGTCTGGATAGGGTCTAGGAAAAATGTTTTGGTTTTGTTATGAAGCTTAAATAAACTTCATTTGCCTTTATATTATCTGTAATTCCTGAGTAACTCTACCCTACCACCCTCCAACCCTCAGAGTTACATGGGAGGGGTTTCTTATCAATAACCAATGGTTCTTTTAAAACCTTGTGAAATATAATTGTGTTATGGCACTGAATACTTTCTACATAGCAACTATTTGCTTTTTATTTTATTTATTTATTTATTTATTTATTTATTTATTTATTTATTTATTTTGCATAACCGGGGATTGAACACATGACCTTGCACTTGCCAGGCAGGCACTTAGGCCACTGAGATAGATCCCTGGCACATAGCAACTAATACATAGAAGACTCTGTAAGTCAGTGAGAAATCATAATGACTAAAGCTCACAGGTTGTCCAAGATTCCAAACCAATCTCTATCTACCAGTAGACTATAACTCAAGTACCTCCATTTCAACTCTATTAAATTCCTTTTGTCATCTACTCTCGGGTTGTTGAGTTTTAAAAGAAACCCTACATACGGTAAGGAAGCATAATCAGTCTTAATAAAATTTTTCCAATAGTATAAATCTGACATAACCATTTAAAAATTTACAGTTAACTCATTATGACCATCAGAGTAGCTTACTCACACACCGATCTTACAGTCCAGGGTGCCAAATATATTTCTTCCTTTCTAAAACTTTAATCACTTTTTTCTCTTACTTCACAATACAGGTGGTTAGCTTACCAGTCACTTACCAGGAGAGGTAGTATTTCCAGTCACTTATTCATTCATCCATCCTCTTGAAAGACATAGTTGATTGCATTTGCCAATCAGTATAGTAGGACATTTATATATTTTTAAATTCTAATACCTCCATGAAGCACATATTCTTATTCCTATTCTACGACTAGGAACTGGGACTCAAATTAATTTGCTTGAGCAAGTCTGTGCAATGCCAGAGCTTATACTTGTTCTTCTACATTATCCATGACTAAAGAAAGCAATAAACAATTAACTGGAGTTTTTTACATTTTGTGGTAGCATGATACTCCACTGGTTTAAAACATAGAAAGTTGTCATGTCTCCCGAGCCTGCCCTGCTCAGTGAAGGAAATGAGTACAGTTGGTCACTTGTCAAATTTGCTCTTTAAAAAAATGGAAGTTATATAAATATTTGCCAATCCATTAACTTATGTAGTCTGGAGACTATAATGAACACAGAATGAATTTTTGCTTTGGGGGCTATTTGTCTTGCCATTAGTTAAAACATTATGACAAATTTCATCTGTAACATAAACAAACCTGAGCTATTTTAAAGTCCAGAAAATGTGAGGCTAAGGCTGCCTCAGTGGAAGACTAATTTTTACAACTGTCTGCCTCTCTACATCATGCCTCTTCTCTGTTTGGTTTCTATTTCGAAATCATGAAATGAACGTACCGTCCTGACCTCTAGCCATCTGTTGGCAGCTGAGAGAAATAAGTAGGCAATGTTGTTCGTGTCTGTCAGTTCCAGCATACGTTGCTTAAATCTGGTTTCATGCCTGCAGAAAACAAAAATATTATGATGTTAGCCACACAACAGGAGAAGTAATAAAAACCAGTCACACTTACTACTGCACAATTTACTCAACAAAGTGACAAAGCAATGGGATAGGATGACTGGTAACTAGACTCCTACTTCAAATAGAGACCAGCTGCTGGAGCTCTGAGCAGTGCTAGTGAACATGATGAGGTCGAGGGTGTGCTCCGCTTTCACACCCCTACTAGGGAAAGGAGTCTCTCTGATGACAAATTTTTACTAAAGACCACTACATAAATTTCCACATACTTATTGTGGCCATGAAAACAACTCATGACCTATGTTGCAAGGGTCCTACAAAAACCACAATGAATTCTAGGGGAATGAGATATATTCTACTTTCTTTTGATGACATTTATCATGCATTTCCAAAAGGCATGATTAAGAGTTGGGTGAGAAATCCTGGGGCAAGACAAAGATAAGAAACAATGCATTTTTAACAGGTAAATATACCTCAAAAATTCTGTGTTGGCTGGTGTTTCTGGGAACCAAAGAAGGAAAATGAGGTGGCGAGAAGAGGAGGACAGGGGGTTTCACAGATGGTAAATGTTCTTGTTAGATAAGATGTATACACACCAACATTTAGAGCTTTTTGTAAGGATGGTCATTTTATAAAAAAGATCTTGATCTGTGTTTCTCAAGGGAATCCACGATACATACATTTTAGATATAGATCCCTGGTAGCTTAAGTTCGTTCTCGATACTCAACATAATCTATAGCCTATTTTATAAATGAAATTGCCTATTTGAACATGTAAGTTACTGTCACAGAAACCCATGCTGCATGGTTAAGAAAATCTATTCTGAATTACAAAAATAGTCTTTTTTCATTTTGCAATTATTTTCCCTGAATAACAGAAACAATGGAAAGTTGGAAAGTAACTGACTTGAAAGTTGGGGAAATGCCAAATCAAATGTGGTTTACTCACTCGTTGTAATTATGGCTTCTCTTATATAACCCATCTTATGGGTTATTTTGCAAGAAAGAGCCAAATTTCATGTGACAACCGGGTAAAGGTTCCTGTCTGATAAGAGCACCCCACTCCCCACCCCACATTCGAGCAAAATTGTAAAACTTTTTAATAAACCACCATTTGTATCAAATAATGAAGTCCTGGGTGGAGTGTTCACTTGGCCTACTGAAGCAATCCATACAAGTCACTATAAAGCAGATACTTGATATCTCTCCAATCAATCTGATCATTCCAGTATGCTAAGCCAGATAGATAATTCAGTCAGACAGAAACATCTGATCTATAATAATCAAAGGATTCAGCAATCAGAGCCAATAATTACTTCACTTTGAGTTATGTAGCCTTGACCTAAGTGCCATTCACAGGAGGACCTGTGCTCAATGACAGCATGCTGGTATGTGACTAAGCCATCCTGAGGATATATTTACCCTCTAGCTGAGTCTTTCAGGGATAAATACAGTGAATAACTAAAAAATAGGGGATTTTGCACTGTGATTAGGATTTACTGTGATAGTAGACATGAACTGTAAGTATTCATATAAGGTTCATTCTTTCTGTACCTACTGGTACACAGTAGGTAGATTTTCATCCATGTGCTCAGAAACACTTAGCGAACATCAATTCTAAGTGAATCATTATGTTTGACTGAGGATATGCATATGAACAAGACACATTCTCTTTCCTGGACAAGTCCACTGACTATGAAGGAGCTAAATACAGTTTTAACAAGTAGGCATGGTACAAAATATTATAATGACCCCTGTCCATGCCATGCCACTGAGTCATAAAGGAAGGTGATGATTTGCACTGATCAAAAGGTCTGAATGATAAGAAATAGGATAGAAGATGAAGAGAGCTGGAGGTGAAACCATGTTTTTCAAAGGACAGGAAAGACGGTCTGAGCGTGGGGACAAGGTGAATTTTGCAGAATAAGGCATTCTAAGTAGCAGGAACCACAGGAGCAAACACATGGAAATGAGAAAGCTGAGCGCGTTCAGAGAGACTGAGACAGTTTTCCTCCCCAGTGGACTGTAGTGATAAAGAGACGAGGTGAGGCCAGCTGGAGCAAAGCCTGTGGACCTCATTTGAGATGAACATCAAACATTTGACTCTGACAGTGTTTTGTCTGGGATTCTTCTTCCTTTCCCTTAAGCTGTGCAGTACTGTTTCAGATACACTCTGAAAGGGTTTGTAAGTGGAGCTGGAGATGATCTGAGGCAGCCCTGAGAGGGGAGGGGTGAAATGCAATGAACATTCTTTCTGTGTGTTTCTAGTTGGCAAGAAACCTTCTGTTTTCCTAATGGAAACTTTGACACACTCAGTCTGTATCTTTTCATCCACATCCAGCTCATCTTCTGAACATTCTTAGACCTTTATTCTGTCAGACAAAAAGAGAAAAATTAAGAAAGGTCACTGAAATCTCAGTCTAATTTAACTGTGATACTTTCGTGGTAAACTACTTGAGGGAGTTCATTGTTCATGTGAGTACACCACGAACCCTAAAACCAGGGGGAGGAAAAGCAGCCTAGTCAGTAAATACTAATGTTCCAAAAAAACTCCGGACTCTGGGGACCTGGGAAGCTGGAAAGAAAGGAACAGATGGAGGGAAAAGAACGTGTTTGATTCTTGCCCACAAATACCAAACATAAAGATTCTAGAATCTTATCTGCGGCAGCTGGGCTATTCCCACATTTTCAACACTTATTCTGGTTTTTATGGCATTTAATATTTGCTTTTTAAATGAACTCAAGGAGATCTAAATCAGAGTCTAAATATAGGTAGACTACTTCTAGGTAGAGGTTGGGTTGTCTTTATTTCTTCCAACTATAGTTAAAGCAGGAGAGGCTCACATGATTTTGTTCTTCTTACAGCTACCTATACTTTTTTTCCAGTGTAAAATTAGCAATAGTAACGCTAAATTCTGCTTGTGTGTCTAGTAAAAACTGAACCTTGACCATTGGTCAGTTTGCTTTTTGATTCTAAATCTTCCTGAAGCCCTTCAAGATGCTTTCACTGATTCTTGTCCACAGCACTCTCAGATGACATCACTTTGTCCTTCAAGGAAAAAAATAAAGACTAATAGGATGACCCCATCAACTTCCTGCTGCTCTACCACATTTGCTCGAACTCGTTTACATTCCTATTTATCTTCACGATCTCCAGACCACATCCTGTTCAAGTGAAGATAATCTCTCCATTTAGACACTTGAACATGTCCCTGTCTGCTGGATATGAAGATTTGTACCATCAATTGTCCCATCCTTCATATGTCTCTCCTTCCTCAATTTCCCCTGTAAAATGTCCAGCTCATTACCTCATTAAAAGTAAAAAGATAGTCCAAACTGCCTTTGATAATCCTTCCTACCCCAGTGATCCTTCGTGAAAGACCAGCTTTCCTTTGCCACTTTCATGTTCTCATTCGAAGTGCATTCGTCAACCCTCTGGATTCGGACTTCAATCCTCTTCCACTTTACCATTTTTGTCTTTCTCAAGGTTACAAAACACTCTATGGTTTCCATATCCAAAGAGCACTTTTAATTTCCTTTAATTCTTCTTTTCTGCTTCAACCATCATTGGCCTTTCAATTTCTTCTTAAAATACTACGTTGTTTAACTTCATTGACACTGTGTCCCTAAGTCACACAACCAATATATTTTCAACTTTTTATTGTTAAAATTTCCGATAGTTAAACTTTAACTCTTACCACTATCTTGATTCTTTGCCTACTATTTAGTTGACTTATTTTATTAACTGATCTGAATTCCTTCCCCTTGGTAGGATGATATGGTCTGCCCTACTAAGTGATAATACTCAGTCCTATTACATCGTTAGAGTCTTAGGAAGAAGATAAGTCTGAATTAAGGCCCATTCCTCGGGTACATATGGATCAAAAATAAGTACAATGGTCAGGTCTTCTAGATTTTCCCTTGACTTGGGTAGAGCTAGTCGAGGTGAATGTTTGCTCATTAGATGTCATCTGGATGAAGGGCTAAGATTTCAGCTGACCACTTAAGTGCCACTGGTGGCCACTAGAGCGGCAAAGTTCTTGGATGGTGGCCTCTCGTATCTGGATATATAAGGAGCATGAGAGGAAGCCTCAGTGAATTTGATCTTTACCAGGACTGACTTCTTGCTCATAGGAAAGTTGGTCTTGGCAGGGTTCAGTCCGCTACAGCATCAGCTCAGTTGCCATGGTTTAGATCCCCTTTTGGCAGAGAACATGTTAGCTTGAATTTGAATGTGCCAGACTGGCCTGTGTAGGGGTTGGCCAGGATCAAGAGGCATGCAAAAGGATTGGTAGTTAAAAAACTGAAGCCATGACAAGGGACAAGATCAGCCCATTCCCTTCCTATTGATCAGAAAATGAAGTTCAAAGGAAGTCAGATGAGAGTGGATAGAAGTTGAAGCAAAGCCTCACAAAGATATCAAAAGAAAGTAACAGAGCTCTTTAATTTATTCATATAACACTTGAGCATCGACTATGTGTTGACTGTCATAGTAATAATCTGAAGACAAAGCTAAAAGACATATTACTAATTCTTAAGGAGCACCCAATCTTCTCGAGAAATGCTTACGCAGATAAATGTGTTTGGTACAGTGCAATAAGTTTAGGAGTTAGCACAGAGATCTTAACAAGGTATGTAGTATACACTCTGATTCCAGGGAAGGCTTTCTACAGCAGATGATAACTACAGACTGATATTCCAACAATGAGAAAAGCACTGGGGAGCCAAACATAAGAGGAGGTTGGGAGGAATAGGTCAGAAAGCCTGTCTGAAATAGGAACTTGAGGGCCAGCCTTGTATAAATTATCAGTGTAGAAGACTGTATTTTCCATAGGATCTTTTTTTGTCCACTATTCCTCATGTGCTGGTGGTCTGAAGGTTTTAATCAAATTTCCTTAGTCAGCACACACTCTTTTGACAATCAAATTCATAGCCAAAACTTTAAATAATATCTGTGAAGAGAATGATACCCAAACCTGATATCTTTTGCCTTGACATATCTCCTAAACACCTGACTTGTATGTGCCACTGACCACAAAGATCTCTAGCTCTGTGTCAGATCAGCAGCCACAACTACTTGCTCATAACGAAACTCATCCTCTCCTTCCCTAATCCTTTACATTACCTTCAATTTGACAACTTGGAAAACTGTACTTCCTATGAAAATCCAGGCAGCATCATCTTTAATTTCTGTTGCACTCAATTGATCCTTAAGTATTATTGGCTCTACTTCCCAGATATTTCTAAAATCGGCACTTTCCTTCCAAATCCTGAGTACCTACCTACTTTAGGCAGCTCTGCCGTCTCTCACTGGACTGTCTGCAAAAGCTTCCTGGCATCTTCTTGCCTTTAGCACTAACCATTCCTATTTCATCCTTCATAGTAAATCAGGGTTATTGCAATAAACACAACCCTGTCATTTTCCTGTTAAAAATCCTTCAGTAAGTATTATGGTTTATATCTACTATGTCCCTGAAAAGACTCTTATGGTGAAAGATGGGGTTTTGGGAAGGTGATTGGATCATGGGGTTGCTATGCTCATCTATGGATGAATTCTCTGGACAGTTCAGAACTGAATGTGCTCTGTTAGGAGGCGGGGGCTGGACGGAAAAGATGGATCACTGGGGAGTAGCCTGGAAGTTTATATCTCTCTCCCCAGGCCCTCCCTTCACTCTCTTCATTACGTGAGCAGCTTTCCCCTTTCAGACCCTTCCCCCGAGTCCTTCATGCCTTGAAGACAGCTGAACATGGACTGGGGCCTCTACAAGTAAAAATCCTCTCCTCCTTTCAGTTGTGTGTGTCAGTATTGTGTCCCAGTGATGAGACAGTGACCAAGAAAGGGACTCCTCAACATGAAACGAATAAGGTCTTAGATCCTTAGCAGTACCTACTTAATACTCTTTATGGACGTCAGTTTATGTTTTCATTATGATGGTCATTCCCTCTGCACTTTGCTTTTTTAGGTGCTTTAAGCAATTTATTTAACTGAAATGGACTTCCATTTATTTAACGGAAGTGACCTTCATTTTATTTTGATACATCTTTTCCCCATGATGATTTACAGGATCTTCAAGCCAATACAAATATTTCATAAATATTTGTCCATTTGGATATGCCCCTACACAATACCTCAGCAGTATCTTTCAGCAAGAAAAACACTGAAGAGTAAAGACCTGACACAATTAACTAGGTAGAATGAAAAATCTGCTCCAAATATTTTTTCTGAGGTAAAGGCACCACACCTGTTCAGTTAAGAAAACCATCCTTATAACACGGGATGATTTTTTATTTTTAAGTAGGGCCTAGAACACTAAGCCACCAATTAGGTACTGAATGGAGAGCTCCACCCCCAGCTTATGCCATGAATTCACAGGGAATAGGTTCCAACAACTCAGGTTCCTTCCCATTGGTTCTCACAAAGTGTGCTTCTCTGGGGTGGGACAGGCTGGCACTTTGGTTGAACCCAGGTACCTTTTTCTTCGTGACTTCCTTCTTTTTCTGAACATTTTCCTTGACACATTTCTTTCTAGAAGCTATCGCGACTCTTTGAGTGTTTAATATGCTCAAAGGCACATTAATCCTTTTGACAAATATCTTACCCTTAACTTGCTTGTTTACAACAATTCCAACAGCAGACTTCCTGTTTTGCCACTGTAACATTTGTGTGGCATTCCTTTAGGCACAGTACTCATTCCCTTGATGTCTACAATATCGCCCTTTTTGTAGATTTACATGTATGTGGCCAAAGGAACAACCCCATGTTTTCTAAAAGGCTTAGAGAACATATACTGGGTTCCCCTTCTCTTTCCCTTTGTGTTTGTCGTTTTGGCAAATTACTGGAAGATGGCGGTTCTGGCCCAAAGTCTCCCTCTGCACTTGGTGTTGTCACAATGCTGGATTCTTGATTTCTACATAAAGTAGCAATCTGCATGCTTTCGCACTCCTATGACCTCTGCTTTGAACATCTTATCCCCTTTACTCACCAAGTCAACTATGCTTCATTCAAACACTTGCAGCTCAGTAATTATTTCCCTATGCTGAGGTGCCGCCCTGCTCTCTGATACTCTAGTTTCTTGTGGTAGACGTATTAGACGATTTATCTTCTGTATCACTTTCTTTTCTTTCTTAAATATTCTTTCCTAGTGAGCTCCTTAGTGTGGAGCCCATGCTCAATACTGTCAGTTAATGTAAGTTTCTTAAGCACTTATGCAGTAGCAGGCATTTTATCCATGTATTAGAGGGAGGGAAATTTCGCTCTTACATAGCTTACACTCTAATCAAAGGGACAGATAATAAATGTGTAATTCATTTTAAAAAATAATTTGCCGATAAATACTACAAGGGAAATAAATAGGATAACATGGCAGGTAAAGTGGTGACAAAGAACACCTTTAGTTGGAGTGAAAATGAAAAGCCTTATCATATCAATCTTTATCCACAGCAAGAATTGTATTTGGCATGTGTTTAATACTGAAATAAATATCACTTAAATAAGTTAACTTGAAAGCACTTGTTTACCAAAAGTAATCTTTAATATGGTATATTTACTAATGATTATTGCTGGCAACTAATAGAGTATTAATCTATATTCAATATCAATAAATTGCTTTTACATTCTCAAGAAAGGTATTGAACACTGTAATGGGAAAATGCATCATTGAGAAACTATGAACACTGTATGATGAAATTTACTAGATTTATGTAGAAATTCTTTGATACATAATGTTGGGGATAGTTGTACTACATATTGTACTCTGTGACCCAATTATACATTTTAAAAGAAATGTCTTAGGTTAGGAAAAATCTCCCATTGAAATCAATATATATTTCCAATTAGGGTTGTAGAAAGATGTAGTGCTTTAAAATGCTGATTTTGCAGACCAGGTGAAATATTGAGTAATGCCACCTTCTCCTCTGGTCTGACTCGAGTAAGACAACGCACCTTGGTAATTTTTTTAGAGATAAGTAAACATCCTTCATCAGAAGCCTAGATTATTACTCTGTTTACAAACATTGTTAGAGTTATGATGACCACTTTTATTTATATATTGGGTTTAGCTTTGTTTACTGGACGCTTCTTCAATAGTCACTGCATTGCATTGATTATTTAATCAAATGATTACTGGATTACTGGATTAAGGCAAGGTTGGTTTCCTCATTTCATAGATGAGGAAACAAAGGCAGGGAATTCAAAAACCTTGTCCAAGTCACCTTTCCAATATGTTGCTTCATGCTTTCTTTATTCTTGTTAAAATTTCAAATAATTGAACTCTAATTCTGATCATTTATACTACATTTTTCTTAGTCCTGCTTTAATTCACTGTCAAGCATGTGGTGGCCATCCATGGTAGCGATTAACTAATATCTGTTGATAAGCATTTGTCAATGATGTAATAGCCTAACCAGCAATATGAAAACATGTTCACTCACCTGAAGGCCCGGATGGTGGTGAGTCCTTCGGCTGTTTCTGAGAAATGGCAAAGCAGAGGGAGCTGGGTACTATCATCAAGTTCCTGGAGGTCCCTAAGACAGAGAAAAGGACAAAAATAGGCTTCACAATACATCTAAGCTCAAAGACCACCACATTCATTCTAAATCAAGGTTATTTTGGAATTGCATTTGTATTTGTGATTGTAACTATTTTCTCCTATACTCCATTTACAAAAACTTCAACAGCTTACATTCTAAATAGGAAGAAAAAGACAGGTACATAATGAACACAGATGTAGGTTGAACCCAAGGTGTTGTACAAAATTCTCAGCCTTGCATAACAGCTAACATAAATTGCTGTATGAACCCAGGGACTGAGCAGTTAATTCACAGTAGGAAATTTATAGCATTTTCTTTGGGAAGGTAAAACTTAGGTGAAAGTTTAAGCATGATGAGGGCTCCAAAGAAATAGACCAGAAGTGAGTTTTAGCTAAAGGAATAAGAAGGGGGAAAGCACAGTAGTTTGAAAAGCTTGGCAAGTTCAATCCAGGCAGGGGCCCAGAATCCTGTGGGGGCAGGAAGTGGTTCTATCAGAGATGTGTCTTTGTAAGCATAAGACAGGCTGTAGGCTGTAGGGTATTCTTAATGGGCGGGAAAAAAAATCACTGGAGACTAGAAATAAAATAATCAAAGCTGTGCTTCATTGATATAACTTGGGAGACAACACAGAAGATGAAAGAGAATGGCTGAGTAAAGAAAAGTTATAATAGCCTATGCAGAAGGTGTTTAAAGTTCTGAATTAGTGTAATGCTGATCACATTTAAAATAAGGGAGGAGTATGGATTTGAGACCGGCTACTACAAGTAGCCTTATAAGCTTCAGGGATCAATTAGTAATGGAAGAATAAATGAAAGGGGAGTCAGATATGGCTCGGCTGTTTCTAGGTTAGCAGACTTTCAAAAGCTGAAGTGTTGAGCTGGGGGTGGAGCTCAGTGGCAAAGCACTTGCCTAGCACATGTGAGGCCTTGGATTTAATCCTCAGTACCATGGGGGCAGGGAAATCATAGTGCCATTTACTAAGGTGGGGTGTTTATCTTCCTTTACAGAGGAAGAGAGTTGGAGAGAAATGATAATGAGTTTGGCTTTGGACACAATAAGTTAAATCCCTGCCTTCATGGAACTTTCATTCACAGTCCCTCTGAGAAACTACATGTATATGCATATATACCTGTATATGTGTGTTTGTGTGCACACACAAACCATACACATGTGTATATATATGTATATAAAGTATTCTATGAACAGAAATGCCTGAATCTGACCCTTTTCATAATGGTGCATAGCCATGATAAATTTTCTTTAGACCTTACAAGCTAGCATTTCTAGAAGACAAGAGTGGGACCACTTGTTTCCAAACATTTCTTTTTCCTTCTCTATCATCTTTCTGCTCTTTTCTAGGTCTTTATGGTTGAGCAATTAGAGAAGCAATGTTGATGTGTACCTGCAAGAGTTGGCTTAACTGATAAACATTGGCCCACAATCTTCCATTCAGCAATCAACCATTAATTCTTGGCCCACAAAAAATGCAAAGACTTTTCAATCTGGAGTTTTCTTTTTCTTTTCTTTTCATTTTTTAGAACTAGGATTGAATCTGTGGCTTTTGCATTGAGCTATGTACCCAAATCTTTTTACTTTTTATTTTGAGATACAGTCTAAGTTGTCCAGGCTAGGCAGGAAGTTATGATCCTCCTGCCTCAGTCTCCCAGAGTTACAGGATTACGGGCCTATTATCACCAGACCTGGTTCAGTTTGGAATTTCTACAGCAGACTTTATCACTTCAAAAACTGCAAATGGAGGAGGGAGAGTCAGGGAAGGGGAAGAATGAAAATGATAAAATGTAAATAGCCTTGTAGCTTTAAAGATAAAACCAAGTGGCAGTTGGTATCTGACACACACAAGAGAAGGTTAACAGTGAAGAAAAAACTTAGGAAAGAGCAATTTTGTCTACAGAATAGTATTTTCTGAAACCTAAGAGAGAAGGGCTTGATCCTGTATTCTTGTAAGAAGGAAACACAGAGCTAATTACCCATTAGACTTTGGAATGGTGATATTCAAAACTGTGTGCTACAATTTGTAATAGCCAAATCTTGGAAACAACCCAAATGCCCATCAGTTGAGGAATGGATAAAAAGGATGTGGTACTTTTATACAATAGAGTACTATTCAGCTATAAAGAAGGATCACATTGAGGCTTTTATAGATAAATGGATGCGACTTGAGACCATACTCATAAGTGAAATAAACCAAACTCACATGTGTAAACAGCGCATCATCTCTCTAGTGTAAGAAACTGAAAGACTCAGTAAGATACAAAATTCCCGATAAATATGGGGAAAAGGTTCTGAAGTCCAATGGTGCTTTTATTTTTTGATTTGATTGGTTTAAGTCTCTTTTCTACTATTTGATTGCAATATGTGAGAAGATAGGAACAGCTCTTTTGAATAAACAGGGGATATTAAGGTAGCTATTGTTGGTTTCTTGTTGTCTGACTTGAAGGCCTGTAATGCTTTCACTCTTTTGTTTTATCTGGTTTTATATTACTTTGTTTTGTTTGAGTTTATTGTCTGTAAATGGATGAACAACCATTTCGAAGAAGGCAAGGGACACTGGGTAACCATTGTTAATCTCCTGTTGCTATGTTTTGAAGACCTGTATTGCTTGCAGTGTTCTGTTCTGAAATGCTATATTGTGTTTGACTCTATTCTGTTTTGTTTTGCTTTGTTTTGTTCTATTTTCTTTAAAATAAAAAAAAACTGCGTGCCATTTCCTGCAGCCAGTTCCCTACTTAAACTCTTTTTGATGTATACAAAAATAGCTCATTCAGGGCCAGGATGTAGCTGCTATGCTCACAGACCCTGTGTTCAATCCTCAGCATCACACACACACACACACACACACACACACACACTCACACTCACAAAGGGGAGGTATAGGAAAGTATTTTAGGAGCACTTAGGAGGCTGGGGCAGGAGAATCCCACCTTGGCAACTTAGAGAGATTTGTCTCACAACAAAAAATTTTAAGGGGGTGGTGGTAAATATGTAGTTCAGTGAGATAGTCTTGGGTTTGATCCTCAGAACCACCACCAAAAAGGAAAACTCTATTCATTTGGCTGAGTCTTTCTGAGGCAGGAGATTAGGCATGGCAAAGTGCCTGGGCAAGGGCATGATGTCTCAATCATGAAGACTCAGGACACATGGGTAAAGCAGTTTACGTACAACAGGGACCAATCAAGAGATTGCTATCATCAATTCTTCTGGCACAAGATCAAGCAAGTTTTTGATGGGACAACTGAGATCTGACTTCAGAATTGGGGTATAAAAGATGCCAGCCATTGGCCTTGTGGCCACAGCCTTCTTTTTTTCTCAATGGCTCATTCTATACACAGAGCATATTTCCTTTCCTACTTTAATTGGCCTGTAATCACTCTGCAAGCACTTTTTTCAGAAACATTATCTCCCTTCTTTTCTCACCTTTAATACCTTTAACAGATGTAAAACTGAAGAACATCATTTCCTGTTTAATTCTTTGTTCAGGACAACAAGAGTATGGAAGGGACCCCTAAGAAGGAGCCCACAGTACCCTAGAACCCCACTAAAAGATTTCCACATGGGATGAGTCCTGAAGATCCTCAGTTTCCACAAAAATCCTCTTGTCTGTGAGGATTCTTGGTGATTTTTTCTATCTTTCAAAGACTTCATTTTCTTTTTTTATTAGTACATGTTTGAGACAGATAAACAAATCCATGGTAGGGAGTTGATACATGTAAATATTGAATCTTAATCCTTTGTACTCTCCTTTCCCTTCCCCTCCCCTTCCTTCCCTCTTCCTCCACTGAACAAAAGTATGACTGTTTGATTCACTACCAATGTCCATTGTTCAAAAATCATCACATCCTTGTTAATGTACCTTCAATGCAAACAGATTATTCTCATTGATTATGAAGAGGATTCATCATTTAAATTTGTAACAGACTCAGAATATTTCTCTAATTTTTGCACTCAATATGTATTGCTTAAGGGCAAAAATAAGCCCAAAGGAGTGTGTGGTTGAATTTAGACAAGATTGTTTGATATTAGTGGTGAAAAGGAAGGATACATTCGAAAGCAGCCAGCAGCCATGAAATACTAATCCTGAACTTCTTGGCTCCCAGGCAGGCAGCATCAGCAAAAACATTAAAAACAATGAAAGCGTGAGTTTGATTGCTTGCTTTTCTTTTTTGGTCTAAATTTATACGAGAAGAACATGAGGCCAGGCACGATAAACATTCTCGATTTCATATGGATTCCTGAGGCTTGAGGCCCCTGATTCATAACTCTGAGGGAGAAGCAGCACTATCGTCTAAATTATGAAATACTATATCTGTGCACAGGTTTCGAACCGTGGCCTTCGCTTTCCTTCTCACCTGCCTCCAGTTTCTTTCCTCTTCCTTACATGCAAGTCATTAATCATTTTCCATTTCCCAAATAAACTCAACATCTGCCTTTTATTTTAGCACTTAATCCACATATTAGTTGTATATTTTCTTTTACCAAGAAACACTTTCTTTGAAAATGTGTTTTTGTCATGTCACTCTCCTCATTTCTACCAAGTGGGTTAAGTTATTTGCAACACAAAAGTACTTAGCAAGTGTTGAAATAAAGCAACTCCTGCAACAACAAAATTTACTGTACTATTTATAGCAAAGCTTCTAAGTTAAACTGGAAATTTTAAAACAGTGGATACTATATTTCATTAGCTACCCAGTATCTCGGCAAATGATAAATCCTATAATTGGTGGAAAGAACTAAAATTTATAGCTACCCTTTATTTATTTGGCTGGATGCCCAAATGTGTATCAAATGATCCATTCTGAAGTTTTCCAGCCTTTAAAAATTAGAGTCTCTCAGATATTCAACATTATCTGCTTTTCTGGTAATCACTGATCTAACTCTTAATTTTTTTTTTTACTTCTAATATTTCACTCCAGGTATCTTAAGGATTTAATTTTTTAACCTTTCCTTCCACTAGGAAGAGTCATGTCCTCAAATCATCTATTTTTGGGCCTGTTTGATTTTGTGTTATGTCAATGTCATGTTCAGAAGAAGAACCAAGGAATGAAAAGTTTGGCATAATTTATGCACTCAGAACCCAATGGATGGTGCCATACACTAGTACTTGTTGAGGACCATGGAACGCCCAGATAACCAACTGCAGAAACGACTGAATTATAATACAAATATAGGCTTAAGCTCGGATTACATTTCTAAGTCCCACACCTTATCTTGCAAAAAGAAACACTACTGCAAAAATAGTTCACAGTAAATCCAGTATATAAGTTTTTGAAGATCTGATAAGACCACTGTTTGACTTACTTAGAGGCAACTCGGAAGTATTTCTGGATGAAATAAAAAGCAACGCCAAGGGGCACAAGAGCAACCAAGAACACAGGAGTAGCATAGGAGATCATCCCGATGGCAGACAGGCAGAGCAGTGTGGAGCGAGTCAGTGATTCCAGAGTTGGAGGGATGTGCTATCAAGAGATATTTTTGAAATAAAATAGACTTTAGCTCAAATTGTAACATTGGTCACAAGAATAGTATAGAAAAATATTCATCGTAAGTAATTCTTTACTCACTTCCTATAGTTTAATATACCTATTTATCCATCTACATGCCATCAATTACTTACATACCTGTTTTTCTTGGCATAACGTAAATGGCATTATACTATAAATCTTAGCTATCAACTCAAGGGTGAACATCACGTTGTCTCCCTAGTACACAAAACTGAAGGAGTTAGTGGGATTCAAAATGCACAATAGATATTGTGAAAGTCAAAGGGGAGGATACGGCTAAAAAGGGAGGGAGCAACTTGGATGGTAGAAAAGAGAAAAAGAAAGAAACAAGAAAGAAAGAAAGAAAGAAAGAAAGAAAGAAAGAAAGAAAGAAAGAAAGAAAGAAAAATTATATATATCAGATAATTATACTAATATGTTATATGTATCATATATATAATTATGCAAATATGAGCTATTACATATGACAGATAATTATACTAATATATATCTCACAGAGATATATATATATATATATATCAAAGATAATTATACTAATAATCTCTGTTAGCGCAACCAAAAAAATGGTTTGTACTTTCATTGTTTGATCATTTTTTCACACATTTTCCTGGTAATC
>RJWT010023797.1:0-16687 GCA_004365215.1 Cuniculus paca | reverse complement strand
TTTTAGGGGGCCCAATTCAGCCCATCATACCACTGATTTCAGGTGAAGAGGAAGAGCCAAAAATGCTGATTTATGGAGTTCTCTTCTAGTAATAGTTTTATTATCAAATGCCAGTATCAAAGGAAATCATTCTTTGTTCTTAAAAGATGTCATCACAGAGTGCCATGCGCAGACTGCAGGGGGAGAGAACAAGAACTCACCAAGAAGCAAGCCCTTCCTGTGAATCAGCACCATGTGCAGGCCACCACCAGTAGAGGGGGGACAGTCAGATGCCATTTTGTCTCTGTGTAGCCCATAGTGCAACATGGATTTCCCTCCTGGCACATGGGCTGGGAAACAAGAAGAGCCAACCCCAGTCCACACCACCCCACCCTCACTCCCACTTCCCATCCACTGTAAGATACCTGCTGATCTGGAGAAACACAGGCTGCGATGATAGCTATTCAGATGAAATACAATTTGATGCTTGTGGTGTTTTGGTGCTTCACTGACTTTGCAGGTCTAGCGCTGGTGATCTGATCATCTATTCAGAGGATAAGGGTATACAATGTGGCATCTATAGGGGACCTCTTTCTGAAGTTGGTAGCCATTGTTAATTCCCTATTATCTTGTTTTGAATTCCTGTATCATTTTCAGTTTTGTTGGGTTGGGTTTTATTCTGTTTTGTTTTGTTTTAATTTTGTTATATCCGATGGTATGTGCAGCTATTTCAAAGATAGCAAGGTATATTATGGTAGCCATTTTGGATTTACTATTGTCTTGTTTTGAAGTCCTTTATTGCATTCATTGTTTTGTTTTTATTGGTTCTATTCTGTCCTGTTTGATTTTTACTATGTCTGAAGGTATCTGCAGCTATTATGAAGAAAACAAGAGGCGTTATGGTAACTATTGTTGATTTTGTATTGTTTTGAAGTCCTATGTCCCTTACACTGGTTTGTTTTACTTGGTTTTATTCTCTTTAAAACAAAAAAAGATGTCATCACACTATGTAGGCACAAAATAACCCTCCTGCATTTATTACTGTGGTGCTTTTGTTAAGAAAATGTTGGTCACTTTTACTACAATCTTCTGCAATATTTCCTATGTCATTTCTCGAGTTCTTCATGAGATCCACAAATTCTGTCCTGGCTCATCTTATCAACTAATCTCCCATTTTGTCTCTGTGTAGCCCATAGTGCAACATGGATTTCCTTACTGGACTGTTTCATGGTTTACAGTTGCTCTCCCCCTGCCCAGAACAGTCTCTGAGACATCTCTATGACACCTCGTAGTCATTTAAAGAATATTTTTTGAATGAATAAGGATTAAATTAAAAAGATTTATATTAAGATACAATTAAAACTATTTAGTTTCAAATTATGCTCTCATTTCAGCTATACAATCCCTTTATGTACAAATAATACCTGGAAATTGTTTTTACTACAGTGTGTTCTCTGGCAAGGTCAATAATAAATAATTACTAATTTGTGGCATCAGATGAGGACAAGAGATATAATACAACCAATTCATTTTAACTTGTGTAAACTGCTTTGCAATCACTGATGTTTCTAGAATAGCCCCCTCCTTGTGTGACCAGTTCTAAATGTAGCAAATGGAGGGCTGGAGATATATAGCTCAGTGGCACAAGCACCTGCCTGGCAAGTGCAAGATCCTGAGTTTGATTCCAGGTACAAAAGAAAAAAAAAAAAAAGGTAACAAGTGAAAGTGAGCAGAGTTTTGTCCTGTGGGCTCTTCATTAAGTCTTTGTTATTTTTAATGTCTTTTTGGTGTGAATTTAAGAAGTTCAAAAACAAATCCCCATATACATCTATTCTTTTATTATTTTATATAAATAGAATTTCAGTTTTAAGCTTGGTGCTTGGGGAAGGGAATGGGAAGACTACATTTTTCATCCTGTCTTGTAAATGACTGTGGCCATAAGACCAGTTCCAGTCAAGGGAATGTTAGTGTAAGATAGCGGCTCAAACAGAACCAGCACATACCCCTTGCTGCCTTTTTTTGGTGTGTTCCCCCCCCCCCCCGCTTTTCCATCCAGCTGCCTGGAATGCAGATAGAATGGCTGGAACCTTAGTTGTGCATTTGCATTATAAGAAGTATCCCTTCCCAGGAGATAATGAATAAGCTCCACAGAGTTTTTAATTCCCCAGAGCTTTGGGACTCAGGAGCATCACAGCAATATCCACATTCTACTTCTCTCTTTTTGTGAGAAAGAAACCTCTCTCTTATGTAAATTATTGCTATTTTAGTACTCATACACCATCAAAAGCAATCCTACTTCGAACATCACAGAAACCATTTAGTGTCTGGGACTTTAAAGGAAAAAAGGAGTGAATGTTGAATTATTTAAAAGAATCACAACAAAGAAAACTATCTGCAATAATAATCAAAGATCTTTATTTTCTATATTTAGTTCTTACAATCATTTTGGAAAAATAGTTGTGTCTCCAAATCTACTTTCACTGAAAGAAGCCGATATGACTAAATATTATTCAGAAGGAATATGGAAAAATATTTATTCCTGAAAAACAAACATTCCATTCCATTTATATTTTGCACATACTTCACACAAGCACAGAGGTCCACAGTCAGAAGTGCAGGTCCAACTTCTTAACTGAAACACTAAGTCAGAAGAAAGCCTTTGGTAAATAGAGATCTAAATTAGAGATTTTTTTTAATCCAATAGAAATAAAGCTGTCTATAAATGTGAAAACAGAAGATTCTGAAAATCTATTTTGAGAATGTCTTTATCATTGTTGTTGATGTTCTCTTACATATTCTGAGATTTAGTTAACACAGCATTCTATCTGCTTAACATTCAAATGTAGACACACTGCTTATCTGCTCTACTCTTCTGAATAGTGAACTATACTCTATAAATAAACCCATCAATTTGCTTCTGTTATTACCCTTCCAGAAAACTTCATACAACTGTAATTAACCTATTGTCTACTTATCATTAAACACATTTTTGTTAGAAAGAATATATAGCATCTGAAATTACAGATCTCTTATAAGCTAAAGACAAATTTTAGAACTTTCTAATAATATTTACAATGTAAACATCACAGTTATTACATCAGAATAAAATAAATCACAATATTCACAACACAGTATATTTTATTTGGTTTTGCTATTGAAGTTGTTTTCTTGAAATAGTTATGTAGAACTCAAATGAAATTACTTTATCATCTGTCTTCAAGAATTCTGGAAAAGAAAGAATTAGTGCTTCAAACAAAGATATTTTTATTTACAGGATTATAATCTCATTCACTCAACTACTCATTTAATAAATGTGTATTTTTCTTTTTCCCTTGTCAACAGCTTGTGGCAAGCAATTATATTCTGGCACAATCAAGAGATAATCTTCCAGAAGACTGATTAAAACTTCAAGACACTGAAATGTGAAAGTGCTATAATTAGTCATTAATAATTATATATTTGTACTTTTCACAAATGGATAACCCACAGGATTTCCTGTTTAGAAAACCTATCCAAAGCTCCCTTTCCATAAAGAATACAAGATGGGATTTTATATGATCTTGCAATTTACAAAAAATAGAGGGCTTAGCCTGTCTTTATGTTTTAGTGTCTGTCATATTTTTTATCTTGATGAGGGCTTTGTCTTAGAGTTTTTCAAGAAGCTGGATGTGATTAGCTTTCATCTTGAACAAAGGACTTGTTTCTCTAAAGTGTCTACACATGATAAGGTATTGCTGTGGGCAGTTTCTGACTACATACTTCTTTATAAGGGGTAATCTCATCAGGGGATGAAGGTAACCAGTCAGGCAAGTGTCTTTCGGATATTTTATGCACTCTTGATGACTCTCTTGAGAACCTTACATGACCATACCAGGAACTGCTGTGATACTGTGAATTAGCCTGCTTGGAACTAGTTTAATTTCCTTGACCTTGTCGGGAATTGAAATCCTGTCCAATTTTAACTTTTACAAACAAGATTTTATTGAAACACAAATGTTTCTATTCATTTTACATATTATATATGACTATGTTCATGCTAAAATAGTAGGGTTAAATAGTTGTATCAGAAACCAGACAGGACACAAAGCCAAAAACATTTCCTTCAAAACCCTTTATGGATAAATTTGCTGACATTTGGTATGCTAATGACATGAAATTTCTTTAAGCACTTGCCCAATATTATAAAGATTTGAATGAATAAATACAAACATTTAATTCAAAGAAGTATGTTTTGCTGCCACATTTAGTATAGTGCCCACATTTACTTTAAGAGTCAAAATTTGAATTTTGCAGCATGAAACTTGATATGTTTTGAAGAATACAATTAAACTCCTGGTGTATTCCTAGTAATGTACTATGATATAATTTGGTGATATTTCCCTATACCTAAATTAAATGAAGAACTAGCAAACAACTGTATGACTAAATCTTAAATTAATAAAAGCAGTATGGTTTAATTCTCAATAATAAAACCAGTTTTTCTCATGAGTGTGAGTCAGGCTCCTCTGTTTTTTCTATCTTGACACAAAGGTAGGAATAAGGCTGAATAAACTAAGAATGCCACTCAGATCCCCAACTGTGTGCTCTTTGTGAGCAGTCTCTTTTATGTGATCAGAATATTGCATGAATCATTTTCAGCTGTTTACTGGGTTGGAGTCCACTTAAGAAAGAGCTGCTCTTAGATGAGGTCTCATGATAAAAGAAATTATTCAGCCCTAAGATGTTTTGTGCTCAGTGACTTTTCCCTATATACGTAATTAGATGATAGTTTTAAGAATACATTGAGAATGCACAAGTATACTCACCACTTGTCATCAGTTTTGTTCCAAAGAGCTTTTAAAAATCATTTTTCTAGCTCTTCAGGAAAGTCAGGAGATTCTCCTTCAATGCTGTGGATCAGAAGGAGCAAATTGTTCATGTTAAGGCTCTTAAATGAGAATGCTTCCAAAGAAATGATTATGACGCAATGAGGAGGCTATTCTCTTTGCTCTGCAAAATGCACTGAGACTAAACGATTATCTCTGAGGTTAGTTGTTACTTGTGAATTGTTCCTCAATCTTGGAGTGGCTAAAATTATTCTTCCAGATTTATAATTAATGAGAAAGGAAAGTAAGCTTTTCTGATTTCACCCAAACAGAACTATACTTAATACTCACCAAGTACACAAAAATAGCTGGAATAAAAAAAAGAGAGAGCATTTCACTCCCTTTCTATCTAGTCCAATATTTGCACACCATAGAGAGGCATGGGTTTTACCAAACTTCAGTATGCAAAATGACTCATGGTTAAATTTGATGAAATAAGTATGTTGCATCCACATGAAGGCGGTTCCATGTATTATCTAATTGCTAATTGTAGTTTACATGTTTCAACACTTTTGATGAAACCTGTTCCCAGATTCAGACCAACCATCCTTTTTAACTGGGGTGGTATGACAGAATCAACTGGAGAGATCTTTTAAAATGAAAAATAAATTGAAAAAATAGCATTAAGGTCTGAACTCCCAGAGGAACTGGTTCCTGGCATTTGGTTATAGGTAAGGCCCAGACATTAGTATTTATAAAATTCTCCAGGGAGTTTTAAAGTCAGCCAATGTTGAGAGTGACTGCTTCCCAGGGTATAGGTAGTGAGATGAAGAAATGGCTATGTCCATATGTAGCTTAAAATTTGAAAGTCATTTACTATTTCTCGTTTTAAAAGTTTCTTTCTTTCTTTCTTTCTTTCTTTCTTTCTTTCTTTCTTTCTTACCTCCTTTTCCCATTCAGAATTGAGTTCAAGTACTTCTTCACAGCCATTTGTTTCCTAAGGCGGGTGTAGTTGTCAGTGAAGACAGCATCCGAGTGACGTTTGACCAGTACAGGGTCTTCAGAGATGTTACTGCTAAGGAGTGTGAGGAAAAGGAAATAAAAGTTTCACAAGAGGTAAATGCACAAAGGTCCCAAACCATTTGATACTGCAACTTAGGCAATTTGAGTGTAGATTTGTAAATGACTGGTACTTTGGAAAACTACAAGTGTCTGAAATCAATGAATATATTACTAAAAAGGCAGATTTCCCTAACCCATGGACTTTACTCAAGAATATACATTTTTCACTCAAGAATATTTTTACTCAAGAATATACATTTTTATTTAGCTAACTTGAATAGTATAAAAGAGTTGTTAATTTTGCACAAAGTTAATAACAATGGTGAAATATAACTTAGATTGAGTAATTGTATGTTTGATAAAAATTATAATTTCTCTTTACCTAACTCGTTTTCCAATAAGAGACTCAAGGTATTTTTTAGCAGATAGTTGACCCAACAGCCTACTAAAGTCACTGGTGAAAACTCCATCAGCATGTCTGGCATTCCTAAAACAAGTAAGAAAATGTAGCTATTATTTTGTAAATTGCTTTCTGGAGTATCATTCATATTTTTTAAAAAAAGGGATGTATCAGTTTATTATGAAAACTACTCATTAAAATTTAAGCCTAAAAAGAAGCTTCTTAACACCCTAACAAAGATATTTTCTAGTAACTAATATCAAGATTTTTCTCTATCTCTAGCCCAAGACCAAAAAATTCAGAAAATGAGCAGTTTTAGAAGTATATTTTGACATCATTATTCCCTGAATATTTCATCATTATTATGCTGTGAGTCTTTTAAATGGATTTTTTTCTAAGAAATATTGCTGCATGATTATAGTATATTTCAATTAGTTTCTACATGTTATTTTGCTTTTCTCCCTGCTAGTTTAAATAAAGATACATGCAATGAGAAAATATGTTGATTTTGGAAAATTTGCAAGCATACTACACTTTTGTCATTTATTTCACCTAATACTGGAGACAAAATTTCTTGAGATAAAGACGATTTTAGGACCTATCAACCAACTTTTCCAAACAAGTGAGAAACTTTTTATTCTTTGTCTTCAGTATGGAACTATTTGGTCTATAGTGAAAAGTTACTTCAGAGGAGCAGTTCTATGTATGAACAACTCAAACAGAGTCTTTTTTTTAAAAAAAACAAGCATAAAAACATAAAGATGAAGCTTTTTCCATATCAGCTCTTCCATTAGGAAATCTGAAATGCAGTCATTTTACCAAGATTGACCCCATCCATGATTTTGAAATTTTGTACAAGAGAACATATGTGAATGATGTACATCTATCCTAACTTTTTACAATCTGGTACATAAAAATTACATGCAGCTGCTAAAGCTGCTTTAAATCATGTTGAATGAAACCATGACACACGAAAATGGTGGTGTTAAGATATAGCAGTAACCTCATAGTGAAATAAAACTAGGACATTTCTAGAATAATTTTCTAAATTAAATAAAACAATATTAATAAACTCACCTGGATACATCATAATAGGGTGTGTCATTTTCAGTTAATGCATTTTGCAAGATGTCAGAGTCTGCTTTTAATGAAACTTGATCGTGGTCATTTGCTCCTTCAAATGGTAGTCTGTCATCCATCCTACTAGGGAAAAATGTGTTAGAAGTATAATACATCTTTCTCAGAACATAGTTTGCTCATGATTTGGCAACCATTTGAAATAAGATACTCAAAATCTTAAAAAATATCACCCACTCACAATATAAAATTAAGCAACTTGAATTAATGACTTCTATGATTTATGAGAATACAAATAGAAAATTTATTATTATGCCATGAGATAGAAGCCATTCAACTTCTAGAAGCCAGCTATAGCAAACAGAAGTGCTACATAATTTAATCCTATAAGAACATTAAGGAGTATACACTTCCTTGGTGTACTTCACTACATCAAGAATATTTTCACTTTGCAACATCATGTACAATAGGTAGCAGGACTTACATGAAATAGAAATAAGCTATAGTCAATATTAAAACTGAAAACAATTTATGTATGAGATTTACTATAAGTTTTTCCAAATATCTTTCAAGATTTGAATATTTTCTGCTTTTGTCACTCTTGTGACATTGCTACAAAGCTTTTCATTGGTATGCATTGATCAAATCCAAAAAATCTCTTCATTTATGAATCTTTCCTCAGATTCCATGAATTTTTTGAGGTCTCCTGGTTTCTGATCCTATGTATTAATACAACTTTACTAAGGGATAGCTTGATTACACATGAAATTTTTATGTATTTGTGAATGCATGAACATTTTTAACAGCACACTATTAGCAGTGAGTGTGTGTGTGTGTGTGTGTGTGTGCATGTTCACAATTAATTCAAACTTCCAAGGAGGTTTGAGGTCCTGGGAACTTCTGTATACCACCTCTGATGACATATTAGGTGGTAATCAGTAATAAGTAGTACTTTGTGGACCTGAAGGCTAGCAATCAATGCAAATTTGAGCAGTTTTGTGACTGTTTAATAACTGTTGTGATATAATATTCAGATATAGCCATTGTTTTTTAGTTGTCCAAGTAACACGATTTGACTTTGAACATTAACATCTGAAAGAGTATTCATTGTCTTAAACATAAGTATACCTGAAGCAAAGATTCAGAAATGGGTAAATAAAAAATTATTATTATTATTAAATTATTATTTTGTCTTCAAATAATTGTATAAAGTGGAAGAAGAAATCAAGCTCCTCTAGTTTTTTTTTTTTTTACTGTTTAGTTGTTTAACATAAATTTATTTTATGTCAAGTGAAGGTTTGTGGTATGTTTTATGAACTTGAAATATGGACTACTACATATCCAAGAATTTTTTTGTGCAAACCAAGTACATTATGGGGGACTATATCTCAATAGATCAATTTTTCCACAATTTTCAATATTGGCAGAGTTATTTTGCCTAGATTTCTGTTCAACATAATTTTACAAATACTTCTCTAATAAACTACTAATTTTACAATTACATACTGATTGATCTTTGAAAATGAAATTAAATGAGTTTGGCAACTAAACAACTATTTTTCCACCAAAACTTTTACTGAAGTAAGATGAGAGTTCATGAAAGTTTTTACTTACCTAACTCTGGTTTTGAATAACAGCCAAAACTCCTTTCTTCCCCTGATAAGGTCTACAAGTAAAACTAACACTGATAATGTCTCTCATGCCCTGAAGGTGAATTCTGGGACTCGGACTACCATAGTGACTTGATGTTGGAAAATAATTTGCTCAACACGTCAAAATCTTTGAAGGATAATTAGTTTGAAATACTTCACTGTCCAAAATAATACAGGAAATTCCAATTTAGAGAAAGAAGAAATGTTCAGTTGTCTATGAATGAGCTTATCTCAGAGAGAAGCTTACCTCAGAGCAGCCGGTGGTCCGAAAACAGGCCAGGTCAGTGCTTGCGAGAAGAGTACACTCAGCAGCATCAGGACCACAAGCAGCTGGGGCCTGCTTCTGGCTTCCATCTCAGCCTCTGGAGACAGATAATCATGTCAGCTTTTCCAGTCACTAGTCACCAGCAAGAGAATTCTGAGGCTAGGAATTCTGAGGCTGTTTCAGAAAGTTTATGAAGATAGGGGAAAAGTAATTTTTCTCCTCAAGCTAAAGAGTTAAAGTGCAATATGATTACTTTTTAAATCAAACAGATTTCCCTGGGTGAGAAGTGCTTGAGAAAAAATTAAGATTATTTTTCTGTGGTGTTTATCTCTTGCCAGGCACTTCATTGGCCCAAGAATATATTAAATATCATGCTATCATACTGCAAATAAGCCTGAGAAAAATATTTTTCATAATAGAATTGTAGCATCTACTTTTAGTATCTATTGTGATAAAGGAAACAACTTCGAGAAATTGTTCTTGCTACTTTGAACTTTCAGCATCTGACTACTATAAAATTGGAGTATCACCTATTTAATAATTATGGTCTGGTAAACTATATACACACATGAATTGTGTGTGTATATGTGTATATACATGAATATATGAATATAGTGTCTATATACTTATCTCCATAAAAATATTTTGTGTATGCATGTCTTTTCCCTCTCTTAATTGTGGTTATTTATGGCAACTTATTTTCTTAAACCTGGGTTTGAACAACTTGACTTTAAAAAGAAAATTAACACCCAAAAGTCAATGAACAGCATTTCATCACTGAAACAGATTTTGCTATAAAAGGAAAAATATATATTCACAATAAAAGCTTGTGATTATTGCATTTGATTCACTTATACATTTCATTTCTAAAGAGTTTATAGATGAAAAATTAAGTGTTCAATATCTGTTTCTCTTATCACAGAATTTAAATTTAAAAATAAGAGGAAAATAAATTTTTTCTAGGTTCAGTTAATTAACATGGGAAATAGAAAGAGAAACACTTTAAAGATAACTTGAAAACTTCAAAAACGAAGGTATCAACTGAACTTTTCAGACAAAACTCTATATACCAGCAAACAAAATCTACTCAAATGCATTATTTTATTTAAAAAACTCAGTATTTAATAATGGAGCAAGCAGGACAAAGCACCTTCTAAGGACAAGGATTCAGAAAATCTGTTCATACAAAAGAAATCGAGATATTTCTACTCTTACTAGATGATTTGAAAAACTTGTATTTTTACTCTGCAGGGAAGAAACACTGTGAGATTTTTTTTTTAGAGAGAAATGTTGGATAGAGCTCTGAAAAAAGTTCCAAGAACAGGAGGAAACAAGAAAGGTAAAGTTTTCACTTGCCTTGAGGGGATGTCCCTCAGGAATCTTCCGCTGGGCGCTGGAGCTGTCTTAGGTGCTGAAGTTCTGGAGGCCAGAGAGGCGCTACCGCTTCTCCGCCTGTAGCACTGGCTGAGGCTTGGCTGTTACCACAGCTATTGCTCTGCACTGTACCCTGACCAGCATTTCAAAGTCCGTCATTTATAGGGCTTGTACTTAGGGCTGAGCAATCACAAGGCTCTCTGAAAGACGTCACAGGGGATGAATAGGGCTTGAAGTTCTTATTAAATTGTCATTATGTCTGATACATACAAATTTATAGTGAGTAAATTCAAAATGTAAGGTAAAAAAGGAAATTTACTTTTTAAAAAACAAAAAAGATGAAACAATGTAAAATGCCTTAATCTTTCATTAGTTGCAGTGAATTAAGAGAATGATTACAGTCTTCTAGCTAGGACCGCTGGGGTTCCATTTAAAAAAAAAGGGGGGACTTTATGGAGAAACAAGTGCAAAAAGCAAAGAAATGCTTATGTTATATTTATGAATATATAATTGTCCTTTATTACAAAGCATCAATTCTCCTAGTGACTTTCCATTTTTATGGCATTTGTGTAGATCCTAATTTAGTCTTTCTTGATACATATCCTAACTTTAAAAGTAAGCAGAAATAATTTTTTACCTTTCTGTCATTACTCTGTCGTTCAGGATTAAAGTTTCAACACATCTTTTAAGGCAATATGATGGGCACATTCTTAAAGCAGTGTTACTACATCGCATTTTGTACAAATGTTGTGATTATCAATATATTTTCACATACACTATATCGGATGATTAAAAATAAATTATCACATTGTATATCTCAGATTAAATTATTCTTCCTTTATAAAACTCCTTGCATTGTGTAGAATTATATTGTTTCCTCCCCTAACTTCCATCACGCACAAATTCACACCAGTGTTTAAATATTTCTGACTCAATCACCTTACAAATGGCTTCAGAGAATTTGTTGGAAAACATTTACAGAGTATTTTGATAACTAACTTCTATTTGTGGTCTACTAAATCAAAGTAGCCTAGTATACTTTCGAGTAAGTGTTAAGGTCAAAATACACAAAGTATTTCATGGGCCACAAAATAAAAGACTTTCTTTTTATTTAAAAAATTTAATATGTATATTCTCCTTCATTTTTTTGTCCATTCCTTAATGTAAAATAGCTCTAAAGCCCTCTTTCTTCTTTGAGATTTTCATATCTATTTGCTGCATTCAAAGTCAGACTGATCCAGTAAAAGAATATCTTGCTATGCTTAATCATATTTTCTAATCCAGTTACAAGAAAAATTAAATGAATTAAATTTCAAAATGTCTGGAAATTTGTTTCCCAGTTGACAGCTCTGACCTAAGCCAGAGTTCCTGTGGCTTAATTCCAGGAAATCTTTTTTTAACTGATTATTATAAACTAGAGGTTGAAATTGTTCTCATATGGAATTTTTTTATCCTCAGCTCTTCGTCACCCAATTCTCAGTGAAGCAATTTTATTTAAGGCCAGAAACAGTGAAAGTAAATTAAGGATCACAGACAAATAAATACTGAATGATAAGCAGAAAAGAAGACACAAAATTTGATTATTATTTGGCCTAAGCAAGTACTTAGCATTCAAGAGGAGTAACTATTATAGATTTTTCCAAAGTAAAGACAATTTCTCCATTATACTAAACACAAAAGTAAAGGGAAATAATTCAATTTTCTTACCTCTGAACAAAACTAACTAAATCAAAAACTCCATTCTTTTCTGAAGAGTTTAAATGAGAAAGAAAACCGTTGCAAAAAGGGATCATAGCACCATCTTCAGGTTCAAAGTCTTAATTCATAGGTTTACAAAAACATGTTGCTCTTTCTTTTCCTTTCCTTTTCTTTTATCTCTCTTTTTTCAAGGAAATACAGTGTAAACTAGAAACCCTTTAGATAGCTTCCAGAAGAATAATCATAAGAAAAAGAATTGTATGAATTTATTCTGAATACATTTTATCATAAAACTCAGCAAATACAGCAGTGAATTTAATATTTAATCTGCTTTCCCCCTACTTTTGACATATCTTTGGAAAAACTTATTTTATACTTTGGGGTTTCTCAATACAGTGATATTTATAACAAAATGAGGTAGAACACATCTTCAAAATCCTTGTTTTAAGGAGAGGGAGCAATGGGATTAAAAATAATCAAAGTATGTTTAGTACATTTACTAGTTAACCCAAAGGAGCCTCACCAAGCACTAATTTTTTAAAAATCGTTTTAGAAATAAGTAAACTGATGTCCAGAAATTTACATTATTTTTGCAAGTATTTAGGTAATTAGTATTATAAGAATTGGAAGACAGGCTTTCTGATCTTGATGTAGCATTCTTTCCGTTAAGAATGGTTATGTTCTGCAATTGCTGTACATTACTGATAACAATAGGTCAGGTTATAAGAAATAGATCATAAAAATATTATGCTTCCCCCCATTTTACCAACAGAAGTAAAAGCATGTACTTCAACTAAAATGGCATCTTAACTAAATGTACTGGATGCAGAGAGATCAAATGGAAAGGATTTTTAAGCTTGGGGAAGAAGTCTAGATTCATCACATTTCCGTAGTGCAAAGAGCTACCTGAGGGTCCTCATTTTTCAGTAGGAATGATGCACCTAAATTGTGATTTTCTGTCTCTGTGTGATGACTCTAGTTGCCCAGTGCTCCTACCTCATCCCCAACCCCAAGACCTGCCCTATCAGTTATGGTGATCCTGGGGCCTGAAGACCAGATTAATTTTGAATATACTGGTTGTGAGTCAACTATGCTCATCACGCTGCTTTTGTATCTGTCAAGCTCAGGGTGATGTTATATTTTTAAATGGTTAAAAAATAAAATAATACATTATGACACATGAAAATGATATGAATTCTAAATGTCAATGTCCTTAATGAAATTATGCTCAGCTCATATGCATCCTCTGTAGTTACTTCTGTGCTAAAACAAAATCAAATACTTGCAGAATTAAAAAAAACAGTGTGCACCTTGCAAATCCTGAAATGTTTATTCTTTAATCTTCAGTAAAAATGCTTGACAGTCTCCTATCTAGAACTTCCTCTTTGAAAGAATAATTTTAAAATTTTGCCTTAGCTGGGAATAAGGGTGTGCATCTGTAATCCCAGACACTCAGGAAGCTGAGGCAGGAGGATGAAAGGCTTCAAATCCAGAATCTAATAGACCCTTCAACTTAAATTTCTGGACATCAATTTACTTATTTCTAAAGTATACATCTATACTATATATTTATATGTATATTTTATTATATATTAAAAGAAATTTAAAATACATATTTAAATTATATTAATTTATAATCTAAATTAAATTAAACTATGCATAATTTTACAGTTTTAACTATATATATTTTTGATTCTTTTTCCATTTTTATTATTAGTTGATACATAAAATTCGTATCCTTGTGACGTTAGATATATGTATACAATTTATAACATTCAAATCAGGGTAAACTTATCTCCTCAAACATTTACTTTTTTACAGTGAAACTACTCAGTACTTTCTTCTTTTCTTCTAGCTTTTATTTTTTTGTCATTTTTGACAACGCAGATAAAACTAGCAGTCATTTTGCTAAGTGAAAAAAGCCAGGCACAGAAAGATAAGTACTACATGACCTCACTCATATGTAGACTATTAAAAAAATTGATTTCAAAGAAGTTGAGAACAGAATGGTGGTACCAGAGGCTTGGGATAATGAGGCATAAGAGGAGGGAAGAGGAAAAAGATTGATACTACTCTATGGTTGGCAATGAAGAGCAAGTTCTGGCACTATTGTACAATATGGTGATGATAGGTAGCCACCATGTATTTGCTATTATGGAGCATCCTTTACAGGCCCACGGGTTAAAGTCCTTCTCCCCATCTGTGGTATTAATAGAAAGAGGTGAAAACTAAGAGGTGAGGCCTAACAAGAAAACTTTGGTCACTGGGAATGCCCTCAAAGATGACAATGGTATTTTAGCTGCTCCTCTTCCACCCTTTCGTGTCCTCATTTTAAAGTAAAAGAGTTTGCTCTGCACATGCTTCTCCATGATGTGTAGGCTTTTCACAAACCCTAACACAGGGGCCAACACACTTGGGCTGAAGCCACCAAAACCATGAGCCAAAATAAGCCTTTTCTTTTTGTAAGTTGATTATTTAGATATTCGTTATAGTAATGGAAAGCCAAAAAACCAGTTTTAATTATTTTAACTTGAAAATTTGGATTTATTTTCAGAATCCCCATTCTTTTGGTTGTATTGGTGATTTGATGAAAATAATGGCATAATAAAGGGCAATTTTCCCTTGAAAGTTACTTAATAGTATTCATTCTGTAGTGTATATTAAGGATATCTAGCAATAGGACACATAATGATATAAATGACTTAAAACAATCCCCCTTAACTCTAAAACATGGTAACCCATTCCACTTTGATACTGAGAAATTTATAAAAAATATTTATCCCAGAATTTTCTTTCTTCAAATCAAAGTACATGTAGAAAGTCATTAATGCACTATGAATGCCGTGAGTCATTTATACTTTAATAGGGTTATGTTTATCAGACATGTTTCCAAAAAGTCAGAAAGTAATAAAAATCAGAAAAGCACACATTTCTGAGACATAAGAATTTCAAAATAGGATATTTAAAAATTTTAAAACAAAATTCATCTACTTCATAACACTATCTGTCATGTATGTAACTCCCATATCCATACTCCAGGACACCAAACTCAATGCCATTCTCTTTTTATTACGTGGGTCATGAAGGAAAACTAGATGTTACCAGTGGAGGAAATGAAAAAGTATGTTGTCTAATGTCTGATTTTTAACTTTAAGAAGCCTGCAACTCATGTGTTTGAATGCAAAACTGGGCAATAGTATTGACTGAGTTCCATTCTGTACCACTATAATCATCCTTCACAGACCAAGGCAGAGCCTCTAAGATGGAAAAGAAAAGAGATTATAAGAGCTGGGGAGGCATCTCTCTGCTTCTAGTTGGTGAGAGTTTATGGTTGGAATGAGGAATACAGGACAGAATCCTTTTGTGTTAGACAGGAAAGTGAACAGGAGAGGCAAGCATGCCTTCATTTCTTATCTGGTTGACACAAGACACAGCACAACATAGGGGAACACACAGCAATGGCACAGGAAGAGATAGAGAGACCTGTATGACAAAGAAAGTCCCCATGCCTTGCTTAGAAAGACCTCCAGTACCATGGAAAGGATAACAGCCGCAGGTTTTGAACAGGTTACCAGGAGCTCATGTGTGTGGTCATACCCAAGGACCTGCTGTAATTGCATGTCTCAGTGTGTGACAATCAGGTATAAAGCATCTTCTCAGGACCCAGAGGCAGCCTCCCAGATTTCATCTTTCTGTTTCTGCTCTCAGAAACTTTGAGGCTACTCTGAGAAAAAAATAGGAGAAAACAAATCCTTACATGTGAGATTTTTAAATCAATAATTAGAATTCAAACAATTAGAATTAAATTTTCTGTGAATTAGAGCAAATGATTTGAAAGTAATTTTTTGTAAATTGTATACCATGTAGCCTGTGGTACATTACAATTAAATGGTCTTGAGTTTCATATGATCATTATTACTTCACAATTAAATTATTACTTTATCACTTTACAATTAAATGGTCTTGAGTTTCATATGATCATTGTTTGCCTAGGAGGAGCTAGAGCAGGACACTGTATCCTATTTAGCATCAAAAGCACTTTAAAAGAGACCCTGAGACAGAAGACAGGCAGGTCTGCACTTCATGCAAAACTGGAGAAAGGAAGTGGGGTGGAGGTCTGCCCTTATCACTGGGAGAAATGCTTCTGTAATGCTTGATACATTGTGTCAACTTGAGAAGTCTAACCAAGCTTAAATAAGTAACCGAGCAGTTCTACATCCTGGGGTACAGAGGAAATGCCTTTGACACTCTAGAATGTTCATTGTGTCAACCTAGGAAGTTTAAGTGATTCTGCAGAGGGTCAGAGTCCTCAATTTGTAAGCATCCTGAGCCTGTGCAAGAGGAGAGCACAGAGATGGCATGAGTGCTACAGCCA
>RJWT010023796.1:0-16691 GCA_004365215.1 Cuniculus paca | reverse complement strand
ATGCATCCTTGATGTATGATGGGTGTAGTGCATTGCAAATCCATGAGGAAATGGTGGAGTTCTGTACATTGGGGGTGCCTAAATGTTTAACGATATAAAAAAGACCCTCACCTTGTCTCATAAATAAACAATGCCTAGTGGATTAAAGAACTAAATGTGAAAGGTGAAAGTATAAAAACTTCAGAAAACATTATATACGAGAGCAATATGAAGATCTCAGAGAGGGGATTTCTTAAGACATAACACACGTAGAAAAAGGTTTATAACTGTGCACTAAAATCAAGAATTCCTGTTCATTGAAAGAGAGCACAGTGTTAAGAAAAAAATATGCGAGGATATGGGAACAAATCAATGAAAAGATGAGAGTAAAACAGAAAGTTTCTGCAAAAGAATTTTTGCAAGCCAGGTGCTAAGATAACAGGCATGTACCACTGTGCCCAGCTTGCTTTGTTTTTAAGACACAGGGTCTTACTATGTTGCTCAGGCTGGGCTCCAACTTGTGGGTTCAAGTGATCCTTTTCCCTCAGTCTCCCCAGGAGCTGGGGCTATGGGTACCTGACATCACAACCAGCAAATTAGGAAAATTTGAACATAGACTGGATATTAAATAACGTAATGAGAGAAATGGTGTTACTTGAGTTGGATATCGTGGTCTATGCCTATAATCTCAGCACTCTGGGAGTGTGAGGCAGGAGAACAGGTTTGATCCCTGCCTAGGAAACATAGCGAGACTCTATTTCAAAATGAAAAATACAAAAGGGCTGGGAATGTAACTCAGTGTGAAGACCCTGGGTTTAATCCCCAGACTTGGGATAAACAAGCAACCTCCCCAAAGAAAAACACAACCACAACAGCAACCGAGCCAAACCAAACCAAACCAAACCAAACCAAACCAAACCAAACCAAACCAACACCAAAGGGAAAAAAAAACAAACTACCAATTTTGCGGAAGAGGAAATGTTTTGTAGTGAACTTCCAGGTCTTTGGCTTTCTACTGCTACTAGATCCCCTGACCCTCCAGCAATCAGGTGGCTCAATCTAAAAAGATATTCAAACTCATTAATAACCAGAGAAATGGTAATAATTCAGATGTTTTCTCTGGTGAAATTGGTAAGCATTAAAAATTTGGATAAATTGCAAACTTAATTTTTCTATCCACAAAATAATATATACAATATTATATAGCAGTTAAAATGAATGAATTCAGCTACATAAATTACAATGCCTGGATCTCAAAACTGTAGGTGGAAAAAAACAGACAAATCACAGAAGAATCCAAAAAGTATGATCCCATTTATAAGACATTTCAGAAGAGACATTTTTAATAGGTTCATAAATAGTTGGCAGACCTATAAAGAAAACAAGGAAATAAATAACAAAATTCAGGGTAGTAGTTACTTGGGGTGGAGGCAGGATAGGCAGTTTGGGAGGTGTCCATATTCTACTGTGATTGTTAGTCCTCATATGTCAACTTGATTTGATCAAGAACCACCCAGATTAGTGAATTCTGGGCATGTCTATGTATGATTGACATGCAGGCCAGCCAACTGGGAGAAGGGAATGCATTCCCCACCATGGGTGGGTGGCACCAACCAATAGGCTTGTAGCTTAGATGAAATAAAAAGGGAAAGAAGAAAGAAGTGTCACCCATTTTGGAGGGGCTCCCATGTTTACCACTGCCCTAGACACTGGTCTCCAGTTTTTTCAGCCTTCCAACACAGCCTTGCACCACTGACAGCAGTGAACGTCTCAACCTTGAACTTTCACTGCTATTGGATGTTCCAGGTCTCTAGCATGCAGATGGCCATTTTGTATTCTTCTGTTCCTAATCTTGCAGATGGCCATTTTGACTCTTATGCTTCAGCTCCTGAAGCCTATCTAATAAACCCTTTATATAGTAATATATTTTATATTGCATCTATTCCTCCTGAGAACTGTAACCAATACAGGCACCTACAGTTACCAGCAAAGTTCTGTTTCTTAAGGTGGTTGGTGAATTTAAGAGTGATCATTTTATTTTTTCTCTCTGAAATGTAAATGGTGAATCTATTTTTTTTACACAGATGATGTATTTCATGACAAAAGTGTAAAAGCAAAGAGTAAATTAAGTTTTCGTTGTCATTATTAAAGAATAGAAATTGTAGTAATCATAACATTGATTTACTTCACTAAAAAAGAGGAGAAATTTGAATTTGGAAATTGGTACTTTGGTACCAGTTGGTAAATTGGTATTTTGTCAATTTCAAATGTCAAATCTTTGAAATTTCCAGTGAGAATATTTCATCTTCACAACAAGATTTTCTGGTATTACTGAAGAGAAAAGAAGCCCAAAAATATCAGAAAAAAATTCTCAAGAAAGGAGAACTCTAGTTGAGTGTGTCTTATTGAAATATGTTGAGAAAACTTTTCAGAGTGATAGGCCAAAGATTACACAAACGGGCTATTCACTTTTATATCTTCAGTTTGTATAAAAATATGCTTCATAGAACATTAATTTTTCTATCCATGCAAGTAAAAATAGTGTGTTGCCATTTTAAACAGAGGCAGTAAATCTCAATGGACAAAAGCTCCTGAATGAGTTATTACCATATTCATTTGTAGAGGGAAATTCAAGGAAAAGGACATGATCATTTCAGGAAAGGTTTATTCTGCAAGCATGCTGTGGAGAGGGTAGCCTGCCAGTTCTGTGGAAAGAAATTTGAGAGAAGGCAGTCTTACATAATTGGTAACGAAGACGATGAAATGAGAGATGAGCATTTTAGAAATAGAAATCTGAATTTCCATATGTAGCTATGAGTATGGACTAATGAACCTAATTAAAAAAATCTACCTCTATAAAAGTTAGAAATTTTTTTATTTTAAAGAGATTAAAACAGAACAAAACAAAACAGAGTAGAACAGAACAAAGCAGATCAGAACAGAGCAATGCAAGCAATACAGGACTTCAAAACAAGAAAACAGGAAATCAATAATGGCTACGATTGTGTCTCTTGTTTTCTTCGAAATAGTTGTTCATACCATCACACACAATAAATTCAAACAAAACAGAATAGTGTAACACCAATCAAAACAAAAGAATGAAAGCATTACAGGTTTTCAAACCAGACAGTAAGGAATCACCAATGGCTACCATAATGTCTCTTGTTTTCTTCAAGATAGCTGTCCATACCTTCTCAAGTATTGCAATCAAATGATAGCCATTACTGATTTATTATCATCATGTTTTGAAGTCCAATAGTGCTTTTATTCTTAGATTTGATTGGTTTTAGTTGGTTCTCTATTAAAAGAAATTTTTATAATAGAATAATGCTAATCATCAAGGAATGGAAGTGTTAGAAGGCTCCCCATCGCCGAGAAGGATTTGTGAAAATCATATTCTGGTGAAGGTTTAATCTCTCTTGTTCACATTGTGTACTGTTCTTTTTTTTCTGTCAGTGTTGTGGTAGCACACATCATTTCTGTTTTTTAATAGCTTCTCAAACATCATCCAGAAAGAGAGAAACAGCATTGAAAACATTTCTCGATACAGCACATCACTACTACTATCATAAAGCAGATACAAGATATTTTACATTCACAGAGGTGTGCTACAATGCTAAAGGATACACTTCAAAAGGCATAAACTGGGTTTGGTGGCACACACCTATAATCCCAGCATTTGGGAGGCTGAGGCAGGAGGATCCTTGTGCACTCAAGGCCAGCCTGGGCTACACAGTGAGAACTTGTCTCAGAAAACAAAAACAAAAACAAAAACAAAAACGACTGAGAAAAAGAAAACCCTGGCTTCATTCAAACATCTTTGAGGGAAAGCAAACAAGTCTCAGCCTAAGTAGTGTTGATGAAATGTGTTGAGTTTGAGTGATTCAAGCTTTGCTAAAGAAAGGAGACATCAGTGGTGCTTCAGAGCTTTGGACCGCAACCAAAGCAACAGCATTGAAAGGGAAGCAGCAGCCAAATGCGCAGGCGAGCTTGGGTGTGTCCGGGGATGCAGACATCAGTGTGTAACCATCTGTTTTCTGGCCAGGAGGAGGAGAGGTCAGTTACGACTGTACTTTGCCATAATTGTATCCACAAATCCTAAATACACAAGCTTCTTTCCAAAACCAACTGGTCCTGTAGCCTCCCCTCTCCTTGTTTTATTTTTCTCAGTACTGAGGATTGAATCACAACCTTTGCCCTGAGCTACATCACTCACCCTTTCATTTATGTTTTTTTCAATTTTGAGACAGGATCTCACTAAATCATGAAATTGCCCAGGCTTGGCTTGAATTTGTGATCTTCCTGCCTCAGCCTCCCAGAGTGCTAGAATCACAGGAGCATGCCACCATGCCCAGTTTAGTCTATTTTCTGTTACTGTAACATAACACCAGAGGTAGGCTGCCATCATAAAGAAAAGAGGATTTAAAGTAAGTTTGGATCATGGAACTCAATATTTTTTCACATTCCCCTCTCCTCTAAGCCCTCTTCCCTTCCTTATTTACCAAAGCTTTGTTTTCATTTTTCCCCTTCTATTCTCTTTTTCTCTTGTCCTTTCCTTCCTTTCTCCCTCTCCCCTCCCTTTTCCCCTATATTCAAATGAGAAGGGGAACATTGTGTACTTTTCATATTCTTTGTTCCAGGATACTTTTTTTAAAAACTAGTTTGCAGGTGAGTGCATTTGGAATATTAGTAGTTAACGACTGCAGATGATAGTACCAGGCAAACATAACTGCTTATTGAGAAATAAATTTGGAAAATATCCTGAGACTGCAATGGAAGATCTTGTCGTGGACAGGGAATGTGGCTCTGGGAGTGTGCAGAAATGTCTTGGTGCAGGTGTGATGGCAGGCTGTTCTCTTATTTCTTGGATGAGATCAGTTTGGAAAGTTTGGCTTTAATCATTTTCCAGGCACAAATGCAGGAAATAGTCTGATAAGACAAAAAATGTGCAATAACATTTTAAAAATATTAGAGTCAGGTGGTTTTTTTGTTTCTACTTACAATTCATTAAGAGTTTGTATCCTTGTAAGAAACACTAATGAAATCACTCTACCATGGATTGACTAATACGGCCAGCTGGTACAATTCATTCATTCATGATGCAGATGTTTAGTATATGAGTTTTTTTTAAAAAAATGCTTTCTGTGAATGTGTATCAAATCCTGTGAAACAGCCTGGGAATACAGCAGGTAATAAAACAGGTAATATCTACCCTTATTTAGCTTAGCTTATGATATCATGAGGCAGGAAGACAGCTGCAAAGTAAAAGTACAGGGAACAATTAAATAAAAGAAGGTAGCTAGTATTCTTTTAGAAGTGATGTTTTACTGAGGGTCAAGAGCACAGTTGTATTATATAAATATTTTTTTTTTGCATTACTAGGTGTATTAGGACCCTTTAAAGAAACAGAGTAAACATAAAATATGTGTATTAGGTAGGCTTATAAAGCACAATTATTTGGTAGACTTCTAGGATCAGAAGCAGAAGAGTCACAATGGCTGCCTGTGAGGTTGGGGAAGAAGAATCCAAAATGGCCGTCTGCATGTAGGAGAGGCGAGGAACCGGAAGCAGTTGAGCGCTGCTGCCTTGGAAGCTCACTGTGGAGTTACTAATGAGAGTCTGCACTGGGAGACTGAAGAGTCTACATTGGAAACTTGAAAAACCTGGAGACCGATGTCCTGTGGCAATGGTGAAAGCCAGAGTGCCTCCACAAAGGGAAACACATCCTTCTTCCTACCCCTTTTATTCTGTCTGTGCTACAAGCCTATTGGTTGGTGCCATCTACATCTGGGGGATCTTCCCTGCTCAGTCATTTACAGAGGCACCATGTGTGTCGGCCGTTCCTTGTGCTTATGCAACTTGGCAAGTGAATTGCAACAATTACTGATCATAGAATTTCAACTGCTTACATGTTTGTACCTGTGAAGACAGGTGCTTTTTGTTACTAAGCAGACGCGGTTTTCATATTTAATTTGTAATTTTAAGCTGGTTGTGTTCTTTCATAAAATACCTTAATAAGTTAAAATATAAAAAATAAAGGAAGCTGGCTGGGCATGGTGATGCATGCCTGCAGTCCCAGCATTCAGGAGGCTGAGGTGGGAGGGGTCGCCATGAGTTCAAAGCCAGCCTGGGCTATATAGTGAGTTCAAGGCCAGCCTGAACTACATAGTTTGATCCTGTCTCAAAAAAAAAAAAAAAGCTTTCTTATTTATATATATTAACTATATTTTCATTTTATATGCAGCCCAAGACAATTCTTCACTCAGTGAGGCTTGTACAAGCCAAAAGTTTGAACACTTGTGCTGGATAGTGTAGGAAAGAAAAAACAGTCAACTCATGTCCTAAGAGAAGGTATTTTAGGAGATGTTAAAATATAACCAGTGGGTGTCTCATTTACATGCAAATTTTCACTTTTACATAGAAACTATTGAACAGATTGTAGATGAGGCATGTGATAATGTATATACTAGGTAGTGTGTTGCATGCTGGACTTGATATTTAGCACACATTGCAGATATGGGGCATGGTCCAAAAGTACTGTTAATGTTTAATTGTGAAATTTCTTACAGTAAAAGATGCATTGCTATTTGTCCCATTGAAAAATACTCCCCTCCCCCAGCTTCAAACACCCTTATCCTATTGTTTCTGCCATTTTCAGAAGTAGTTCTGGAAATCCTCTTTTGTGAGTGTGTTTAGTTGTGCTGTTGGGGCCGCCTTGATGTCCTAACTGGTTGACTTCAGGGCAGAGGTGGGAGTCCTACAGTGCCACCTCTGGTGAATAAGGTGAAGTAGGACACACAATAATATTTTCACTAGCTTGCCTTTCTGTTCAATAGCACTCAGCAGCATTCATCGTAGTTTAATCATACTTTGGAGAGACACTTATGAAAGAGGACTTCTAGAACTGCTTCAGAAAGAGGCAAAAGCAGTGTTTTTGAAGCAAGGGGAAATATTTTGAGGGAGATTAATAGCCATGCGTCTTTTTCTGTCATACAAATTTTAATTTAAACATTCATTATATATTTCAATCATACCCATAAGTGCCTCTTAATTATGAATGTGCAGCTCATATTATCTTTTAAGTAGTGCATCTTTACTGTGCAAGGTAAAGCACTCAACTACTCGACTTGCAAGTGTATTTTGGGACAAAGGTGATTCTTAAGAGAATATCAAATTGATGATCATTCAAGTTAAGACTATCAAATAATAAACGTCGTAATTCATTGTCTTCTGTAGAATTGTGTACTTTGAAGGAACTTTGACACAACTTTTTTACCCTCACAACAATCTATCACAGTGGGTAGCATACAGACTTCTCTTTTTAATTCTCCCTTCCTTTTTTTTCTCTCTTATTTCCTTTTTCTCTTCAATGAGAAATTTGAGCCTTAGGGACAATAAAGGACTTGCCCAGCCATATCTAACTAGGGAACCAAACACCTGCAGACTTGATCACAGGCATTCAGATGTCAAGGCCAATGTGTCCACTGCTGGTTGTGTCCAGAGGAAGCCAGCCAAGCTCATAACTTGAATGCCTTCTTCAGGAAAGAGGACTGTGTATAGTTTTATTCTCTTTTCTACCTACACAAGTTACTTTGTATTGGATTCTGGGACATTTTCAGATGGAAAACACAGAGGACAATGATACGCTAGCCATACTGCCCCTCTGCTTTACCCCAAACAGCAGCTGGGCACCCCCACTCAAAGGACATTTGACCTTTCCCAGGTCCTGTGGTATTGGGCTGCAGTGTTTGAGAAGAGCCCTGGAGATGAAATTGATAACTATTCTAGGCTTCTGATTCTAGAAGAGAAATTCAGAGGTAGATAAATCACTCATGCAACATTTTGTGAATCTTAAAATGTAATTTATAGTGATCAATAACACTGTGCTGTTCCAGCCATTTAATAACTTTTTAATGAATTCTTTGTTGATTAATTGTAGTATTGTTGAGACATGAGAGTTTTAACATGACTTTATTTCTCTGTACCCATTAAGAGTAAATTGTAAAGCCGGGCATGGCGTGGTGCACGCCTGTAATCCCAGCACTTGGGAGGCTGAGGCAGGAGGATTGTTGCAAGTTTGAGGCCAGTTTGGGCTACAAAGTGAGCCCAAGGCCAACCTGAACTGCATAGCAAGACCCTGTCCCAAAAAGACCAAAAAAAAAAAGATTCTATGTCTAGATTCTTCCTAAGGAACCAAAAATAGGCTGTGAAGCACAGTTTAGCACTTTCCTGTAACGTCTGTACTTGATAGTGCTGACTTCTAAAGCTACATCCTGAATCTTCTTTGACTCAGTTTCCCCTTACAGCTTTATATTTGTTCTTTTACATTTAATTTGAGTGTTGAGGCAATGACTTTGAAGTGGAGTAACTTTGCTAAATTGTAGTTCTGTTTCATCTGTGATTTGGAATTCAATCATTGCCTTTCTCCACCTCATTAACACATTAATCAAGAATTGACGGTAGCTATTTTTGTTGGAATCGTTAACTGCTTCCAAACCATCGAGGTGGCTCCTCCGTATGACTTCAAATACTCATTTCAAAGATCAAAGAGTATCTGGGCCAGGCAAGATGTCCTTGAATAATAGAGGTCAGTTTATGTGGTAGTTCAGTCTTGTGGTTCTCTGACTTGACTGGAAGTTATAAAGCTGGAGCCAGAACCAAGACCTTAGGCCTGCTTCAGAGAAACCAGAAGTATAGTCAGAAATTAAACAAATCCCATTCGGCAAGGGCATAACAAACATCCCAGAGTCTTGAATATATTTAAATGCCATAAGTGGTGAAATTTGCAGCTCATTAAATATGAGAAAATGATTTAAATAATAAAACCCCAAACTTCAAACTCACTATTATTTTCTTTTCCCACCTTCAGTTTCTAGCCAGGAAATAGTGTCATAGAAAAACAATCCTGTGGTTAAACTCCCTGCTGCCAAAGAAGTACATTCAAGTTATCTTAAACTAATTCCTTTAAATGAGTGTCTGCTTCTTAAAAACCACTGAGGGAGATTCCATCAACTCCTTTGGTAAACTCTAGCAACGTTGGAGTGACCTTGCAGTTAAAAGGTGGTTCCTAATATTTAAACCTGCTTACTGATGTCAGAATATCATCAGTAAGTGTGTTTCTATGCATATTTAAGATAAGGAAGATTCATGTTGAAACTACATGAGAAATAACTTGCAACAACACTTTTGCATTCACTGTGATTTCTTGGAGCACTTTTTCTTATTCTTTCCAATACATTGTAGGAATAGACCTTAACTTTACCCATTTGAGATTCTCGTTAAATTATATGTGTGCTGTAATCTTCAGTAGTGACATTTGTAGTAAGGTGTTGGTTTAGAAGACTTTGAGGGCCTTTTCTATCCTGAGACTTTATGCTTTTTTTAAATGACAAAATGATGGGGGTTATTCAGAAAAGCCCATTTTATCCTAAATATTCTAGTTCTGGCTTTTGGACTATAAACAGTGGGCATAAGACTTGGACCAACATAGCAAGTTTCTACTGACTTTGTAGAACAGTGTTTTCCACCGTTATTCCTGAGGGGCAGGGTCACACCAGCATGCATACCGTGTACATGGATTAACTGTGAGAATGAAAGCCAGAATATGAGAAATGACAAAAATATCTAGGCTTGATATAATGTTTTAAATTCCTACCATGGCTTCCCATCTACTGTGTGTGTTTGCTGGATGAACGTATCATAATTGAGATTGTATAATATACCATTTGGATGTTGTAGATTTCCAGATATTTTTTTCTCTTGCCTATACTCCTAGGGAATTTCCTTTCAATTCTAGCCTGTGTCTTCAACTCACAAACTTCTACATAACTATCTTTCCAATGTCTCCATTTAGATTTATGCTCCACGTTTCCACAATTGAAGCCTCTGCTCACACTTGCTCTTGTCTTACTGATGGAATCACTAACTATCTAATAATTGGCTCATGCAAGAGATTCTCCATTTCATATACTGGCATTGGTAAGATGTTACCTTAAGCTACAGAAAGTTCCAATAAATAGTGGCTTAAAGAAGATAAAAGGAAGTAGATCTGGAGATAGGGGAGAGGGAAGGATAAGGGGGAAAGGGGAGTAAAAAATGATCCAGGGGCAATATGTAGTCTCTAAAAGGAATATAATTGTCATGTTTTACCAACCAGGATTACTTTGTAACAAGATCAATTAAACATAATGATTTATTATGTTCAAGGAAGGCACTGTGCCTGGCACCAATATAACAGCACGCAGTAAAAAGGGAAATGATCTTTGTAGTTTATACTTATTGCAGTCAAGTTTAATAAAATGACTCTAATACAGTGATCCACGTGGGAAATTTTTCTTAGGATTTGGTATTAGCATTAACCATGACTTCCTTGAGAAACATCCCTTGTTTTTTTCTTTTATATAGTAACACTGGATAATATCCTTAAACACCTCCTGTGTGTCAGGGGCGATGCCAAACACTTCACCTACATTTTCTCAGGGCATTCTCACAATGTCCCTTTGAAGGAAGTATTGTTGTCATGCTATTGGTGAGGTTAGGTAACAGATTCTTGAATTTTCCACTTTCTCTTAGGTAGTAGGAAGTTTAGAGCAAAAATTTTAACTAAATTAGCGACTGAATTATCTTTTTTTTTCAGGTAGTAAAGATATTTATTTTTGCTTTAGGCTATACTATAATCAGAATTCTTTAGCATTCCAGTAGAATGTCTTAAAGTGTGCTGATACATATCAACAAAATTTTCATGTATTATTGCTCTTCTCTAAATATTTTTCATCATTAAAATGTTTTATTCTTCACTTTCTTGATGATCAAATATATATTTTTGAAAATAAACAGTATAAATGATTGAATTATATATTAAATAACATTAATGTAATATGTAATTGCAGCCAGCTGGGCGTGGTGGCTCACGCCTGTAATCCCAGCACTCGGGAGGCTGAGACAGGCAGATTGTTGTGAGTTCGAGACCAGCCTGGGCTGCAAAGTGATCTCAAGGCCAGCCTGAACGGCATAGTAAGACCCTGTCTCAAAAAAAACAGGGCTGGGCATCTAGCTCAGAGGTCTAAGCACCTGCCTAGCAAGCGCAAGGTCGTGAGTTCAATCCCTGGTGCTGAAAAAAAAAATTGCAGCCATCAGGGATGTCCAATTGTCTTGTTTAGAAACCCTGTATGGCTTTCATTGTTTGTGTTGATTGATTTTAATCTATTCTGTGTGGTTTCATTGTAGTATGTCTGAAGGTGTAGGCAACTATTCTGAAGATAACAACTATTATGGTAGCCAATGCTGTTTTGCTAATATCTTGAAATTCTGTATTTCTTACATTGTTCTGCTTTGTTTGTTTTGTTTTGTTTTGTTTTGTTTCTACTGTTTTAGTTTGTTGTATTTTATTTGATTTTACTTATCTCTGATGTTATGGGCAGGTATACTGCAGATAACAAGAGGCATTACCGTAGGCTTATTGATTGCTTTTTACCCTGTTTGAAAGTCATGTACCATGCTCATTGCTATGTTTTGATTGACTTTACTCTGTTTTGTTTTGTTTGGTTGTATTCTTTTAAAAAAAAAACATTAATGTAGCAACATCCTATTAAAATTATGCATTAAGTCCCTAATTTGAGCCTTAGTTGACTTCTACCAGTTAAAAGCATCTACCTTGTGTATTCCTTTATGTTTGTCTGTTCACACATTGTTATGGTTTGTGTCTAGGTGGCCCCTCAAGCCTCACGTAGTCATGGAGGCAGCTGAATCTAGCATTTGTGATTAGTTCATTGTCTAGTGCTGGGATTAGCAGTGTGAGTACTGCACCCACCCAGAAGTGGAGCCTGCATACAATATAAGGGAAGGAAGAAGGCGTGTTTTCTGTTCCTCTTTTGTTTTTCTGCTCTTGTTGCTTGTGGGCTGCCGTGAGCATCTGCCCCTCAGCCACACCACCCTGCCTTGGAGTCAGCTGAGTATGGATTAAAATCTCCAAAACTCTAATAAATAAACCTTTCTTTCCTTCATTTTGGGTGTCAGGTATTTTGTCTCAACAATGAGAGAAAAGTAACCAAGACACACATAATAACATTTTCAACCATATGAGATATTTTGCATATCTTTGAGAGGGAGCTAATAATATGTTTTGTGGAGGAAACTAATAAAAAATTAATATTTAAAGTTCAATTAGGTTACCTTTATTCTCTTTAAAATAAAAAAAAAGTTCAATTAGGAGAAAACATAATTGTGGAAAAAAAGTGAATATTTCATATATTAATTTTCCTTATAGAGTTTTGTTTTGCACAAAACTGCTGTGACTGTAACCTTGAATAGCTTTTCTTATTAAAATATGCAATCACGCAATAGCTACTTATGCATTTAAGATGCCAATTTGATTTTAATTCCTGTATTTGTAGAATTTTCTTTCATAAATTGCAGTGAAAGATTACATAATATGATCTTTTGGCTGATTCTAACTGGCTCTTCTTTTTTTCTTTTAAAGAGAAAAAACCCCCAGCAAAATCAAGAAGCAAACAAACCAAAACAACTACAACAACAACAAAAAATTGTGATTTAAGTTTTCAAAACAAATGATAGGGACTTAACAGTCGTTATTATATTGCATATTGTTATTTTCAAAATAGTTTCTCAGGTTACCAGATTCAGGAATAAAACAATAAAATGGAATGAAATATTGGATTTCAAAAACAAGGCAGAAGGCAATCCTCCACAGTTGCTATAATGCCTGCAGTCAGTCATACAATACAAGCATAAAGCTATTATTGTTTTTTACTTCAGTTGCTATCATCTCAGCCTGAGTTCCTCCAAATCAGCCAGTTGCTTATGGGTGGGGGAAGGGTGTGGAGGGTTTGCTCTTCTTCTGTCCCAGCCTGTGCACCAGCTGGCTCACAGAAAGGCATGGTTTGGCTTCTTGATTCTCCTCCCATTCCCCATGGCTGCCTGGCTAACTCTTCTTGATCAGTGTGAGTAAATGTGATTTGCTACCTAACAGTTTAAGGAGTGTTTTCCTTAAGTTTTTATTTAATTTTGACAAATGTAATAAGAATGACAATCTGTCAAGTAGGACACTTTCTCTTGGTGATCATTAGAAATTAAAGTATAACTAAGGATGACTGGCTCTAGCCAGTTCTAGCATCAAGTAAATTAGATTTTAGAGAACTTGATAATAGGGAAAACTGCCTTGAACTCCAAGGTTTTCCCAATTTAAAATAAGTTGGGGGTATTTTTCTCAATTGAGAGTAAGGTGGAAGGCCTATGTTTTAGATTGAATTGCAACTATTTAACACAACCAAACCAGACCACCACTGTGTATCACATTGGCAGACAATATATAGGTGTCCATATTATACTTCCTGAACTAAATGATCCATTACCATGAACACTCTTAATTAACAAATGAGTAAGCAACATTTTTTTTGTATTGACTTTAAAAACAATAAAATCAATGAATAAATTAGTGCATTCTATTAATATTTATTGAGTACTGTCTGTATGCAAGGCATAGCCTTAGTCCTTGGGGATAAAAAGATTCATCAAATTAAAAACTGTACTCTAGAGCTTATAATTCAGTGGGAAAGATTAGAGGTGTTCACAAAATACATAAGGCCCTAAAGTAAACTGGAGATAAAAGTTTCTAAGGCTTAATAATTTGTATACTGAATCTTTCAAAATATTTGATATGACCAAGTTACAAATGGTTAGCCATAAAGTTTGAAAACCAACAAATCAGAAACAAATACAAAATCCCCCATGACTATGGTAGAAAACATGTTAGAAATATGTAAGTAGTTGATTGATCATTGTGACTCCATTGACTTCTGTGTCATGGTGCATTTCTTTATCAAGCTGTTGAAATAGTTACCTTGTACCTACTCCATATTTTCCCATCACTTTTAACTTTTAAATACTTGGCCTGGTTCTGCATGAAGCATCAGTATTATATCCAATTCCACAGATATATTTTTCTTTTCCCCCACTGCAGCAAGGCTGAGGCCCCACAACTTATCCTTTTCTCAGTTGAGATTAGAGATGGCATAATACACAGGGCTGTGGTTTGTCACTGGGTCACCACCACCAGCACTGGGTCACCACCCCTTTTTTGGGTTTCTGACCAGTCCTGTAGATGTGTGGGGTGGGCTGAAAGGAAAAACAGGAGAAATTGCATCCTTGTTTTATGTAACCAGTTGCCTGTTTGGTGTTGGGAGGACCAGCCTGTTCTTGCCTTGGCTCAGTGTTATTCTGATAGTGGCTTTCACTCATGTGGTTCTCTCTGCAGTGATGATAAGCTTGATTTTCTTAGAGAATATTTTGCTTTCAAAAGTGAGGAATCTTTGGGCTCCATGGTGAGCTGTGATGCCAGCCTCTTTGCCCAGTGGAGAAGGTGGTAGGGTCCTAGCTCTTGTCTTTGCCTCTGTGCTTTTACACAGGGTCTAGTGGAAGTCTCTGCTGCCATTGAGGGTGGGAGGAGACTGGGTGTGAGGTTTCTGCCTGTCCTGATTCAGATACACTGGACCATATTCCATTTTGTGTTGTGGGAGTGTGTGTTCCAGAATGTCTTTTTTTCATTGGAAATATCCAGAACAGGACCAAAGGTAAATACATATATGTCCCCAAACACATACCATGTGTCCAGTGGTAGGATTAATGTGGGGCCACAGGTTCTGTAGTCACACAAAGCACCCAGCAGGGCATGATGGTGACATCCTGCCCCACAGGCAAGTGATTTGCAGGAGTTCTGTCTTTTGTGTCTTCAGGCAGCAGAAACCTCACCGATGTTGAGTAATTCCCTCCTTATAACTGGGCCGTCTCTTCCATTCCTTTCCCTTTCTCTTCATTGTCTGCTAATTTGATTGAATTAGAGAAGTGGTGGGTGAAGAACTGTGGGGCAGAACCTGTCGCTGTTTCCTCAACCCTGAGGTGGTATTTGGTTTTCATTATTTTTAACTTCCTTTGGTTATTTTACTTATTTAGCATGTTTGTCCTCAATTTTAGGTTCTTTTGTTAATTTACAGACAATGGGAAAAATTGCACTGAATATCATATTTCATAGAGAAGACATGAAATGTCACGTGTTTTCACACCTCGATGTGGATAGTTTTCATTTAAAATCTTCTTTTAAAATCTTTATAATCTCATATATAGTTTTATTCAACCTTTTATCCTGTCCTTTTAAATTAAAACTATTGTGAAAAACCATTTTCTCATGCTACTACAAACTATTTATGAAAATGATTTTCATTCTGGGCATATAGGTGCAGACCTATAATCCCAGCACTTCGGGAGGCTGGTACAAGAGCAATGCAAGTTTGAGACTAGACTGGTAAACTTCGTGATTTAGCAAGACACTCTCTTAAAGTAAAAAATTAAAAGGGCTGGGGATGTAGCTCATCGTGAAGGTCCTGGGTTCAGTCCCCTGTACTGCCAAAAAAAAAAAATCAGCACAGAAAATCACTGCATTGTGGATTTGATATTCAGCATTTCACTCATGAATTAATCATTTCAGAATTTTGAGTTGTTTAGGTGGTTTAAGGTAAAAATATCATAAATAATGCTGAAAAGAATAATTTGAGGCATGTAGGTTTCTTCCTCTGTACATTAGATATTCTATTTGCTTGAGAAGTAGTAACTACTTCATGACAATAGCAGGAGTTACTGATTTTGTTTCCCAGAAAAAAAATTTTGTATTTAATGCAGATGTTATTTCATATTGGTTATACTGCTTAAGTCGCATCTACTCTGACCCTGGAAGAGATCTTCAAATTCGTCCTTTTGATTATAGTTAGTTTTTATGTCTAAGCTTATTTTCAGTGGAATATATTTATCATTTAATCTTTTATTTTCAAGGTTTGGCAGTAGAAGATATATTTATTTCTACTCTGGAATCTTGGCAAAAGCTTTCTGAGGCTCACAGAATCATGCTAACCAATTTTCACTCCTTGTGATCCAAGACCATGATCACTTCCCTGGATTTCAACAACTTGGTAAATTTTGGGGAGTTTCATGAATGTCTGTTCTGGAAAACCTGATTAGACTTTTTTCTTTTAATGAGTTTGTCTAACAGCCTAGTTAAATATTTACACTTTTTTTGCAATAAACCTAGGCCTTTTATTTAATGCATACTTTCTTCTTAGAGTCTGAAATGAAGTGGAACAAATATTGGGAAGGATAATCACAAAGGTCTGTGGTCCTTATGATTGTAAGGTGAGTCAGTGGTGTGCAGTTTATCAGGCAACTGAGAAAATGAGGAGAATGAATGTATTTGCAGAGTGTGAATTGCACATCTGTTGACCTCTAAAGTGGAAAGCTATCAGAGAAGCCCCGGTTTTGCCAGCCTCTCTCTATAGCTAGAGGGAAAAAAAAAGGAGTGTCCCCAGCACTGAATATGAGCAAATTTATAATACACAGGTGTCTTACAGCATGTATCTAGTGTTAAAAGAGAATAGAAAAACTCACTATTAAGGGTCTTTACTGTTGAGTTTCTTTGCAATCACTTCCTTCCTGGGGATTCACGATCATGGGGTGGTACATTCCTGATGACAATGAATGTACATACAGGTTTCTTAATGAAGTTTAGCATCAACTAGAGTTGCAATTGCTGATTGAACAGGCCAAACTCAAATCATTCATTTGTAGCACAAATGGACAGAACTCACTGGACACAAGGTCTGAGGGATCTTTGTTAGTGAACTGAATGAGAGGGATTGTTAGGGATGAGT
>RJWT010023795.1:0-16707 GCA_004365215.1 Cuniculus paca | reverse complement strand
TAAGGACCAAAAAGAGTTTAAGAGCAAGAGAGCAACAAAAGGAGTTGACTACATGTAACTAACTTGCCCTGGTGTATCAGTCAAGGTTTACTAGAGAAACAGATATAGTATAAGATAGACAACTGTATAAGAAATTACAAGATGGACTTACAATGGTCAGCCACAAAGTTGAATGAGGGAGTGTGCAGAGGGTGTCTGTGCACTAGAAGTTGAAGGGCCCAGCCCTAGGGCTGGAGCTTACTGCAGTGTCCCGTGCAAGTCCATGTCAGAAGGCTGATGGGTCTACGATGGAACACTGAAGAGTCTACGACGAAGGCTGAAGAGTCTACAATGAAGGCTGAAGACTCCCAGGCAGAAGCTGAACAGTCTGTGCCAGATGCCAGGAGACAACGTCCAAGCTGAAGGCAAAGACTGGAGCTCCTCCAAAGAAGCAGCAACCAGTCCCTCCTCATTCGTCTTTTACTGTATGCAGGCTGCTCTCCTGGGGTGGGTGTAGCACTCACACCATCTGCCTGCCTTCCTCTTGCACAGGATGAGGATGTTACAAACTGAGGATGTTATAAACTAGGGACCCTGACCCCATGCTGAATCATTTAAGGTTCTGACCTCAAATTGACACAGTGAACACTATCCTAGACCAGTAACTGCTTGTTCTCTACACCCCAGGATGTAGAGCTGCTGAGTTACTTAGTTAAGCTTCTAGACTTCTCAAGTTGACGCAATGTATAAACCATAACACCTGGTTGCAGTATAAACAACAAGTAGATGTGCATAGACAGGCTTGGAGGCATTATAATGGTAGTGTGGTCACTGGTACTGGTTTACCTGGGAGTTTGCTGGTTTTAGAACTTGGTACCCTATGCTATGCAATGTTCAGGTGAGAGAAAAATGATTGTCTCTTGGAAAATGCTTGATCTTTTGTTCCCTAGACTCATTCCAGAAAAAAGGTGTCATCCTAGCAATTTCCTGCTTCTGAAGGCCCCTTCAAATTGGTCTCACAGTATATGCAAGCAGCACAGCAGTCCAGCAACCCCATGATCAAGCCCACAATGTGAAGTTACTTCAGGTAAGCCTTGATTATTACTTGCACACAGGCCTGGTGGCATTATGATTTTGATATCTCAGTGCCTGGGGTCTGCCCAAATGGGGCCGAGCTAGGTAAGAAGGTAGACTGAGTCCTTGCAGGTACCTTCTGCGTTGTGTCAAGCTATACCCTGAACCTAAGGTTCTAAGCAGTGTATTTGTTTTCAGTTTCCTGGTTCCAGCTTTGTTCTCCTTCCCATGTTATTATGCCCTCTATTCCACTAAAGCTTGTTCTTTGACCATGGTGCTCTGTAGGCACATTCATGGTTCCTAATTGTCCCCTAATTGTAGTGTTTCCACTCATAGATGACAAAGCTGCCTCTCCCATCTACACATTTAGCCTACTCTTTCTGCTTTTTTCTAGTCACCTCAGGCCTTCAAAAAGAATTAAGGAAAGAATGTTTTTGCTCTAACTCCTAGTACAATTGGGCTTATTACGTGCTAGGCATGATTTTAAAGATGCTGTCTATATATTTATTAATATTTGTGTTAGTAAGTGAGTCCTTCATTAGACAGAACTTTATCAAGCACCCATGATTTTCTAGTTAATCTCTAACGCACACAGGACATTGCAGTGAACACAGTTCCTCTTTTCGTGCTGGTTAAGTTCTACAGTGTAAAAAGAGAGAATAATTTACAGATACAGAATAAGGCCAATGACAAGTTTTGAGGATACAGATGCTGCAGGGTAAAGGACTTAGGAGTGTTGGTGGCTGTAAATGCTATTTCATATCAGGTGACAAAGGAAGCCTTTCTGTTGAGGTTTCATTTAAGCAGACACCTTAAGGTAGCCAGATACTGAGTCTGGGGCCATTCAGGTAAAAGGGAGTGAAGAAAATGTGTTTCCAGTTTATTTTGGAATTTTGAAATCATGACTTTCATTTTTATCTCAGGAAACATGTTTTCCTCTCTTGTTTAGTATCTAGGAACCAAAAAAAAAAGTCTCTTGTCTTTACTTTTCATACTCCCTACTGGCATTTAATTTGATTTAGTGGAAATTTGGGTATCAATCTAGTGTTTGGGTATCAATCTAACCTGAATTTTATTGTTTTTAATATATTTTTTTCTTAGTCTGTGTTCTAATCGTAGAAAGCCAAGTTTGTTTCTGATAGTGATTTTGTCTATTTTAATTGTGTTTTTTGGAAACTGAAGCTCAAGCCTTCGTTACCATTTTCATTAGTCATTAATGTTGGTTATAAATAATAATATGCTTGAATTTTCAGGTAAAGACACAAGTAGGTTTTATATCGTTGCATAATATTTTACTGCATAGCTGCTATTTATAAGGCCTATAGTGTAGGGAATGTAAAGATGGTGAAGATGATAATTCCTCTTTTTAGATACCCTTTGAGCCAGTGGGAAAAATACATTGTGAGAGGTTCATTGACAATTTCAGGCAGAGTTTATTGGGAATGCATATATGGATAATGAGTGTATGGGGCTCATAATAATAATGATTAGTTACATAGTCTCATACATATAAGACACTATGTTCTAGATATCCATAGAGCCACCAATCCTTAACTATATTATAGGAATGAGAATTGAGCACATAAAGATTATATAGCCAAATAGAAGTGTTGATCTTTGAATCTAGGCAGTTCAGAACCTAAGCCTGTGGTAGGGGGTAGGAGGGAGGATATCCTTAAGTCTTATAAATGTCTCCACATGAGATAGTTTCCTCTTAATACAGACAGAAGTGAAAGCAAAGCATTCCAAGTCAGAAGCCTTGGACTCAAGTCCAGCTTTGTTAATTACTAGGAGCACTCCTGCAAGCCACAGTCTAAAGACTATGTGGCATGGAGCCCAAGGACATCTGAATGTCTGGGTTCGTGATACAGGTAGGATGAAGTCAAACATTGGTGCGGAGGTGGCTATACAGAAGTTGGAGTCCCAGAGCAAGATGTGAACAAAGCAAAGACTAGTTTAGACTTGCAGGTTAAATCCCTGGGAGGCCACCAGTTGACGATATTTGCCTTTATGCATAGCACAGAAAGGGGTGGTTACAAGTGCCTCTTCAGATGGTACATGTTAAATGGCAAATAAGATGTTTGAACCAAAGCAAGGGAAGAAAGAGATCACTAAGTGACAGTTATTATCTTAATTACTTAAAAATGTAGAGTTCTTTGTCTTTCACTTAAGAACTAAACCTTAAACTGGACATGTCTGTAACCTCAGAACTCTTAGCAGATAAGAGGATTCCAAATTGAAGCCCAGCTTCAGCAACTTAGTGACTTAGCAAGATCCTGTCTTAAAAAAACAAAATAAAACAAAACGAAATCCCAAATCATAAACACTCTTGGTGTTCCTAAGTAGTGTCTCAGCTTCTGGCAGCAGTGTTCAAACTTTGTTGGCATTGAGAAGATCCTCTGGTCAGTCAAGGCCTCTTTTATTTCAGAGAAGCTGCAATTCCTTTAATTAATTGGCTTTGTAGCCTATCGTTCTGCATTGACAGAGTGACCTTGCAAATGAAAATACTGCATCGATGGCAAATACTGATAATTACAAATTAAATAAATCATATTTTGAGAGTGAATTTTCTTCCAGGTAGGACAGAAAAAGCATTGCAACTGAGGGAAAAGAACTTATAAAGGGGCTGCTTAGAGACACTTAAAGACAAATGATCAGTCTAGCATAGTGGAGAAGAAAATATCTGACATACAGTAGGTACTCCATAACTGGTATGTTAGCTACTTTGCTGTTGCTGGGACAAAATACAAAATACCTGATACCTGTAACTTAAAGAAGGGAAGTTTTATTTGGCTCACACTGTCCAGTGGGTTCAGTGGAAGTGACTGGCTCCAAAACAGAAATGCATGGTAGAAAGCTGTTCATCCTATGATGGAGAGAGAGAGAGAGAGAGAGAGAGAGACAGACAGACAGACAGACAGACAGACAGACAGACAGACAGAGGAGCTGAGGACAAGGATGCACCCAGTCAGGCTCCCAATACCCACCTCCTGCCAGGTCTCCACCTTCTAACAGCACATTCAGCTACTTATCAATAGACCAATCCACTGATCAGTAGAGCACCCCAGTGATCTAGTGACCTTTGATACACATGAGACTACTGGGAGACATTATAGATCTAAACCACAACAAGCGATTTAAATATTTTCTGCTTTTTAATCTTATTACACTTTATTAGTCCATGTTAATAGTATATGATGCTAGGGTTTATTTTGAGAAGTTGGTGACTATGAATGATTTTTAAAAAGGAAATATACAGTTTTCATCAGGGGCCTTCCAAACACCTATTTCTGCAAACCTCCCCCAGTACAGTTTTGAGTGTCTTGCAGTTTTACATGTTGATCTCTTACAATTTTCAGATAAATTGCTTATATATAAATAAGGAAATGTGTGATTCCTCCAAAAAGTATAAGACATTTTGAGGCATTGTAGCCAGCAGTCAATAGTCAGTAGGACTCTTAGCATAATAAATATTTCAACTTGTTTGAGGGAATGTTATATGGATGAAATTTTGTTGCATTACTTTGATGTCCATGTAAAAAAAAATCTGCTGTGTGTATATTGAGGGTGGCGAGTAGGAAATTTTCAGGTCTTCTTTGCTTAGATTGTGTACTAAATATTTGCCTCAATGAGGCTATACATAGTGGTTGCCAGTCCAGGAGATAAACATGCAGCATTGAGTAACATGTTCTGTGCTTGTTTTTAAAAGACCTGCTTCTTTATTTAAATGTAAAGTAAAGAGGGAGAGATATAAAAGAATAAGAATGATCTTTCATATTGAATTTTTTGTAAAATAAAAGTAGCGAAAGGGAAAAGTAGATGGTAAAACAGAAGACTGAAGGAACTTTCTAGAATGTCAATTCCTTTCCTGTAAATAACCTAAGAAGTCACTACAATTGAGACCCAAACTTTTAAAGAATAGTTCCTTCCTCTGAAAGAAATCTAGTTTTGTGAATTAAAACAGACATATAGTAAATAGAAATCCCAAAATAACTGAACCATAGCCCTTTATAGCCCAAACAGCAGAGTATGGAATTTGGAAAGATTCCTGATTCCCCAGATATCGTGTAAGTCAATATATCCATCAGTCATTCATACAGAGAGATCTTGTTATTAGTAACATTCATAGAATATAGTAGTTGAGAACATGAAAGTGACATTATACTTGATGAATTTGGTCCTATGCTCCTCAGAATCTAGTGGCTAATATTTGACTTTATCTCTTAAGTATTAAGGGATAAAATTTTGTGTATTAAGGGATTAAATGGGCTAATTAACTGAATCAAGAAAATGTAATGATTATTTGAGTTTATTTTTTTGTTTGAAATGTGAATTCTATGATTTGAAATATTATGGAATATGACTTAAGAAAGCAAAGATGATTTTCTTTTCCAAGTAAGCTGCATACCAAAGCATATACAGAAAATACCAGACCAAGTAGGAAGTGGTCCTGAAGGCTAACTCATCTAGCCATTCAGATCTTCGTGGAGATTACATCAAAAGGACCTGATAACAAATTGAAATCTGAGAACAGGGATTTATTAAAGAAGCTTTAGAGGCCTGTGGAACTGGATGTGCAATAATTCAGTTTCATTAGAGTTTCTATCAAATAGAATCAATGGGTATTAAAAATGTCCAAAAATAGCAAGCCTTCCCAAAAGTTCCATTCTGTTTACATGTATTTGATTTCCTTTCTTTGGAATGGGAATCATATTTATCACTGAGTTTCTTCTGTTTAATTTCCTTTTCTATGTCACTTGCTGTTTCTTCACCCTATGTAAAGTTAAACCAGTAATCACTCACTTATGGCTTCCAGTGAGACCATGTTAATAATAATAATAATAATAATAATAATAATAATAATAAGCTATTATATTGAACTTTCATTATTTCCTGTTTATGTAGGACTTCATCCACCTCTTAAATACTCACTCAGTTCCTAGAGTCTCATAATGCTTATCAGTGAGATCATCCTGGACTCCCACAGGCTCCTCACCACACTTTGTCCTGGCTTCTGATGCCTGCCATTAAAACAGTGTCTTGTCCTGTGCTGGGGATGTAGCTCAGTGATAGAGTGATTGCCCAGCGTGTGTGAGGCCTGGATTCCATCCCAAGCACCACCGAAGAAAAATAAACAAAAAAATCAAGTCAACACAACACAGCAACAGCAACAACAACAGCAGCAAAAACTCCAGTGCTGTGCTGGGTACACAGGCTCCTGTAATGGCCTCTTTGAATGCATAGGGTACTGAGAGATGGAGCATGGGGAAGAAGGGCCGCTTTTCTAATGCTGAGCATACTGTCTCACCAGGCCCAGAAGCAGTAGTGCTTGATTTTATAGTCTCATAAAGGCATTTATAAACAAAGATATTTTTCCCACCTTCTTTCCTCTGTGTGAGGCAGATGCTGTTCCTTTCTCTCCACTGTCTTCATGTTTCTGTCTTCCTCGTTCCTCTTATCCACAACTTTTCCTCTTCCTCCAGACTTCCATTGCAAAATATGTCTTCTTTCTTCATTTCTATCTAATAACATAATAAATTCATGAAGGAATTTTGTCCATCAGTTTCACAAAGAAACTTGGTCTCTCTGATACACGGTAGCCTTACACTGCTGCTCCACTGTGGTCTCATGGATGAGATGGTTTTTGTTTTTTAATCTGCAGACTTCTAGGAGGACCATCTTCATACTGACTGTTTATTTCTGTGATACGGCTATCCTTCCTTCTCTATGCTGCTCTCTTTCTCCTTTAAATTATACCCTTAAGTTCCCCAGGTTTTCATTTTATTCACCTTTACTGAAATAATCTTTCTTTTTTTCCTTTTCTCCATTCTTAAAATCCTTTCTGACAAGCTATAGTGTAGGCATACAGCACACAAGCCTGACCTCCTCCAATGGGCTGGACCGAGATGGCTGTTGACTTTGTAGTTGGACTGAACTTGTGTTGAAGTCCAACCTTGCCACTTCCTGCTTGCAAATCTCATGTATTATAATGTGTGAATTATAATGTGTGAATCTGCTCAACCTTATGGAGCAGAAGGTAATTTCTGGTGTTCAATGAGCTAAATATGTAGAATTCCAACTCAGTCTGTCAAACATAGGCAGTGTGTCAAGCCATATAACTACTTTCAGTGTCTTCTTCCTCTTCTGTTTTCCATCCCATCCGTTAGAGACTAACTTGCATGAGTACCTTCTGAGGCTCATCACTGAGTGAGGAGGTACATAATACTCCCATTGCATTCATTATGCCTTTCTGCATCTTGATATTTTTTTCCTCCAAATAGCTGAGTATATCAATGACCACAGCTTCAGCTCCATCACTGAACCTTAAGGGAGTGTAAGAGTTGATCACTTACTTATAAATCCTCATATTTTACCTCTATACACCCTGGTAATAGCACCAAATGTTCATTAATACCATAAAATTTATGATTAAATTAGATGTAAAATACACTTTTATTAAATTTATTGGTACAATTTAGATATACATAATATTCACAATCATGATAAGAATCTTATACCGCTACATGATGGATCTTAGTTCCTCAATTTTTTCCATTCCTCTGCCCTCTCTTTAACCCCTTCTCCCTTCCTTATTTACAAAGCTTTGTTTCTGTTTTATGCTATTTTTTTCCAGTTTTTTCTTTTCTCTTCCTACTTCACACCCTCCCTGATCCTCTTCTCTTTTGAAGAATTTCTTCCTATTTCACATTATCTATTATATATTTTGGTTCTTATTTACACTTTCAGTTTCTCACAGCAGAGAGAAAATGTGATATTTACACGTGTGTCCAATTTATTTCACTTAAGAGTATTCTCTTCTCAACTGAAGATATACAAATGGCAAATAAATATATGAAAAAATATTCAGCATCATTTGTCATTAGAGAAATGCAAATTAAAACAACACAGAGATTCCATCTCACTCCAGAAAGAATGGCTATCATTCAGAAATCAACGAATAACAAGTGCTGGAGAAGCTGTGGGGCAAAAGAAACTCCTTTCCACTGGTGGTGGGATTGTAACCTGGTGCAACCACTGTGGAAATCAGTGTAGATGTTCCTCAAAAACCTAGGATTAGAGGTCCCATTTGACCCAGCTATCCCACTTCTGGGCATGTTCCTACAAGAATTGAAAACATCATATCACTGTGATATATGTGCACCCATGTTTATAGCAGCACAATTTGTAATAGTCAAATCTTGGAAACAACCCACATGCCCATCAACTGAGGAATGGATAAAAAGCATGTGGTATTTTTATACAATGGAGTACTACTCAGCTACAAAGAAGGATCACATTGAGGCTTTTATCAGTAAATGGATGCGACTTGAGACCATACTCATAAGTGAAATAAATCAAACTCACATGTGTAAATATCATATTGTCTCCCTAGTGTAAGAAACTGAAAGAGTAAATAAGATCCAAAATCTTCAATAAATACTGTGAAAGGGTAAGAAACTGCTCAAAGGGTAAAAATAACTCAGATAGGTAAAAGGAGAAAAGGAAGGGGAAAGAAAATAGATATAAATTTGTATATGTATACATAAGATAGCTAAGACGATTGTACTACTAATTCTGCTAGTTCTTGGAACAGAACAGTTAATATTCATATGATTAGATGAATTTTGCATGTCTATATCTGGTAATCTGAGTAACTCTTTTGAAGATAACTAGGCAAAATAACAACCATTGTTAAGTTTCTATCTTGTTTTGAAAGCCTATATTGTTATTGTTTTGGGATTTTTGTTGTTGTTTGTCTCTTGTTTTTCTTGTCTGTATTTTTTTGTTTTGATTTTTCCCCTCTTTACAATAAAAAAAGTATTGTTTCAACGTCATTCATTTAGCTGTAAATGTTTCAAGTTTATCCTTTATGGCTGGGTAGTTCTCCATTGTAGAAAAAAAAACACCTATTTTTTTATCTATCAGTTATAGGAATTTGGGTTCTTTCCAAGATTTACCTATTATGAACTGTGCTGCTATAAACATAGGTGTGGATATATTGCTGTGGTATGATGCTTTTAATAATTTTGGGAAGATAATAAGAAGGGGAATAACTCAGTCAAGTGGGAACTATAGTCATAATCTTTTGAAGAATCTCCACTCTGATTTCCACAGTGGTTACACCAGTCTACACTCCCACCAACACTGGAGAAGAGTTCTTTTCCCCCACACCCTTACCATCATGTGTTATTGGTTGATTTCTTAATAATAGCCATTCTTTCGGAGTGAGATGGAATCTCAGTATTGTTTCAATTTGCGTGTCTTGAATGATCAGTAGTGCTGAACATTTTTCAGATATTTATTTGTGGTTTGTACTTCTGAGAAGTGTCTGTTCATTTTAGATGCTCATTTATGGATAGGGTCTTTATATTTGGGGAGTCTGATTTTTAAAAAATTCTTTGTATGTTCTAGATATTATTCCTTTGAAGGAAAACTGATTAAAATTTTTTTCCACTCTAGGTTGTCTTTTCACTCTGTTGGTGATTTTTTTTTTCTCTGCAAAAAAAAAAAAAGGATGACATCCCTTTTAGTAGGATGACATCCCTTTTGATTCTTTGTAGTATTTCTCATGCCATCAAGGTTTTGTTCATGAAGTTTTTGCCTACACCTATGTCTTCAAGAGTTCTAACTAGTCTGTCTTCCAGCAGATTTAGTTTTTCTGTTTTAAAATTTAGATCTTTGATCCATTTTCATTTTACTTTAGTGCATGGTGATAGACATGAGTCTAGTTTTAGTCTTCAGCATGTGGATAGCCAGTTTTTCCAGTTCCATTTATTAAGGAGGTTTTCTTCTACTGAGTGTGTTTGGACCTCTTCTCAAAGATAAGATGGCTGAGTGTGCTTGAAGTTATTTCCGCATCTTATAATGTGTTCCATTCTTAGATCTGTTTTTTTTTTTTTGCCAATACTATGCTGTTTTTGTCACTGTAGCTCTGTAGTATAATTTCAAATCAGGGATTGTAATGCCCCCTACCTTGAATTTATTACTTGGAATTGTATTTGCTATTCTAGGTCTCTTCTGGTTCCAAATGAATTTTAGAACTTTATTGTCTAGTTCTGTGAGGTATGCTAAAGGTATTTTGATAGGGATTGCATTAAATTTGTAAAACAATTTTGGGAGTATGGCCCTTTTCACTATGTTGGTGCTTCCTACCCAAGAGCAAGGAATATCTTTCCATTTTCTGATACCCTTTTCAATCTCCTTTTTCCAAGTACTGTAGTTTTCAGTATAGAGATGTTTTACTTCTTTCGTTAGATTGATTTCTAAGTATTTCATTTTTTTCGATCCTATTGTGAAAGGTGTTGTTTCCCTAATTTCTCAGTGAGTTTGATATTTGTTTACAAGAATGCTATTGATTTTTGAGTGTTGACTTTGCATCCAGCTGTGTGAATTTAGTTATTAAATCTAGAAGTCTTTTGGTGGTGTTTTTGGGGTCTTCTATGTAGAATATCATGTCATCTTCAAATGATGATAATTTAACTACTTCCTCTCCTATCTAAATTCCTTTTCTTTCTTTCTCTTGTCTAACTGCTCTGGCTAATGTTTCCAGAACTATACTGAATAGCTGTGGTGATAGTGGACATCCTTGTCTTAGTCCTGATTTTAGAGTAAAACATTTCAGTTTTTGACTAGTCAGTATGATGTTGGTTGATGGGCTTCATCAGACTGAGATAAAGTCCATCTATTCCAGTTTTCTTTAGGTTTTTTTTTTTACCATGAATGAGTGTTGAACTTTGTCAGATGCTTTTTCTGCATTTATTGAGATGATCATATGGCTTTTATCCTTGGTTCTGTTAATATGGTGTATTACATTTATTGATTTGCATATGTTGAACCATCTCTGCATCCCTGGAGTAAATCCTACTTGGTTGTGGTGAATAATCTGATGATTTGCTGCATTTCATTTGCTAGTATCTTATTGAGTATTTTTGCTCCTATGTTCTTTACTGAGATTGGCCTATCGTTCTCTTTTTGGGTTGGGTCATTCTCTGGTTATCACGTAAGGGTATTGCTTCCTGGAATAGCTTTGAGAGTATTGCTTCCCTTTCAATTTCATTAAAGAGTTTGACAATAAATGATATTAGATCTTCTCCAAATTTCTTGTGGAATTCAGTAGTAAATCCATCAGTACCTGGGTTTTTTTTGTTAAGTTTTTAATTACATTTTCAATTTCATTGGCTGATTAATAGGTTATTTAGAATTTTTATGTCTTCTTGATACAACTTTGGTAATTCATATATGTCTAGTAGTTTGCCCATTTCTTCTATGTTTGCCAGGTTCTTGAGGTAGGTATTGATGAACTTCTGAGTTTCTGAAGGATCCATTGTGATTTCACTTTCTTTATTACTAATTGTATAAACTCGAGTCTTTCCTTTTTTGATAAGGTTGGCTAAGGGTTTGTCAATTTTAAAGAGCCAATTCTTCAATTGATTGATTTTTTTGTATCTTTTTTTTTAGTCTCAGTTGAATTAATGTCTGCTCTGGTCTTTATAATTTACTCCCTCATACTTGCTTTGGGCTTGACTTACCTTTCTTTTTCTAGAAGTTTGAGGTTCAGTATTAGGTAGTTTATTTGAGCTTATTCTGTTTTCCTGATGTGAAAGTTTACTGCTATTAATTTCCCTCTTAGGACTGCTCTTGTATCACATAAATTCTTATCTTTTTTTTGTGTGTGTGTGGCACTGGGGATTGAACTCATGACCTCGCACTTGCCAGGCAGGCGCTTAGGCCACTGAGCTAGATCCCCAGCCCTTTGTATCACATAAATTCTTATATGTTGTACTGGCATTATCATTTACTTGTAAGCACTATTAAATTTCTTCTTTAATTTCATCTGTGACCCATTGGTTGTTCAGTAGGGTGTTATTTAATTTCTATGTATTTATGGAACTTTTCTGATTTCTTTTGCCACTGATTTCAAATTTTATTGCATTATGGCCAGATAATATACATGGAATAATTTCAGTTCTTTTGCATTTACTTAAGCATGTTCTATTGGCTAGTATGTGGTCTATTTTGGAGAATGTCCCATGAGCTGCTGTGAAGAATGTGTATTCTGATGTTGTGAGTTGGAACATTCTGTAGAGATCTGCTAATTCCATTTGTTTACATGTGTGGTTCAGTTCTGATTTTCTTTGTTGAGTTTTTGTCTAGTTTATCTATTTGGGACAATGAGGTATTAAGATCCCCCATTACAATTGTGTTAGTGCTTATTTTATTTTTCATGTCTGTTCATATTTCTTTTACACAGTTGGGCACACCTGTGTTTGGTTTCTTTTCTTCTTAGCATTTTCTCTTAACAAGTATGTAGTGACCTTCATTCTCTCTTTTGATCAGTTTTAGCTGAAGTTCATGTTGTCTCAAATAGAATAGCTATCCCTGACTTTTTCTGGCTTCCTGTGCATGGAATATTGTTTTCTATCTTTTGACTTTTTGCCTATGAATTTTTTTGAGTGAAATGTGTTTCTTGAATGCAGCATATTGTTGGATCTTGTTTCTTGATCCACTGTGCTAGTCTATGTCTTTTGAGGGGTAAATTGAGACCATTTACATTGATAGTTATAACTAATATGTTTTGGAGTGCCCTTGTCATATTATTTTCATGGTAATGATTCCCTGTCATTCCTCTCTGTTTAATTGTTTACCCTGCCTGGTGGCCTCTTTCTAATGATATTCTTGGAATTGTAGCCCTTATTATCTCTTTCTAGAATATTTTTCAGAACCCTTTATAAAGCTGGTTTCATTGTCATGACTTTCTTCAGTTATTCTTTGTCATGAAGTATTTTATTTCTCTATTAATTCTGAAAGATAATTTTGCAAGATACATCGATTTGTCTTGGAAGTTGTTTTCTTTCAGGATTTGAAATACTTTGTTCCAAGCTCCCCTGACTTAAGTGTTTGTGTTGAGAAATTTGCTGTGATTCTGGTGGGCTGTCTTTTATAAGTGATTTGTTTCTTTTCTCTAACATCTTTTAATGTTTTGTTTTTGCGCTGAATTTCTGGAATCTTGATTATTGTATATCTTGGTATAGACTTTATCTTGGTCATGATGCATTAGAATTCTGTATGCCTCACTTATCTGTATGTCAAATTCTTTTTCCATGGTTGGGAAGTTTTATGCTGTTACTTCTGTGAGCAATAGTTTTTTTTGTTTGTTTTTTTTTTTTTTTTTGTCATTTGTGCTAACTCCTGCTTTTGTTCATTGACTCCAATAAATCTTATGTTGTACTTCTTTACTTCACCTTGTAGTTGACTGATTGTTTTATCATGGTCCTTCGCTATTTTTAAAATGTCTTTCATTTCATGATGACTAACTGCAATCTTGTCTTCTAGGTCTGATATTTTATTATCATTTTCTTTCTTTGGTTTTGGAAACTTTCAATGAAATTTTTAATTTCCTGTATATCTTTTTGTATCAGTTTCATGAATTACACTTCTTTCCTATGTTGGGCATTCATGCTTTCCATCATTTTTCTATGCTCCTCTATTTTTTAAATCAATGTTTACTCTAGACTTGCTGAGCAAATTCTTCATTAAGGTAGTCATATCTTTTTTGACCTGTGAAATTATTTCTCTTCTTATTTCCTCTATAGCTTCATGTAGATGCTTTTTTTCCTGCTGCTGTCATTCCAGAAAATTCAGGTAAATAACTTCTGATATCCTCTATCTCATCATCCACTGAATTTGTCCAGGGTGAGCTGGATTTTGCTTCTGCAGGGTGGGATTGCATTTTGCTTCTGCATCTTGTCATTTTACATATTTTAAAATTTTAATTTGTTTTCTGTGTTTTTCTTATGTTAGATAGCATCATCACTGGTATCAAGGCTTACCTAGGAAATATCTATTCCTCCAAGATATCTTTTAAGTGTAGCTGGCTGTTGGTCTTTGAGTCTGTCCCCAGATCCTATCTTCTCACTTTATTAGGGATGAGGAGTTGTCTCTTTGCCTCAGCACCTAGTCCTTTGATACTGGATTTAGGGGATGATTATGACACCTTGTTGTCATATGAGGGTGAACAACTGATTAAAACAAGTATGGCATCCTGGCTAAAGTCATATAACTAGCAATAATATGTTCAAGCACCCAATCCAGGGGTATTTTGCTGCTAGAGTTTGAGCACCAAGCCCTTTGAAATAAAATGATTATCCTGCCTTCCCACTACTGCTATACAGGATTATGTGCCACTGTAGTTCACTCACCAACTGCTGACTAGGTAGGGGCCTGCTTGGGAAACCATGTCACGTGTTCTCCTTGCTGCCTCTGAGCATACAAGACTCTCTTGGTTCAGGTCAGAAACTCAGTCTCAAACTCCCAGTGAGGAGCAAAGTTGTTTTTGTTGTTTCCCCACTTCCCGCCCAGCCAGGTTGACTACACAGTTGTTCTAGCTGCAATATATGGTCTCAGGTCTGTGGTGGTGAGCTATTTCTTCTGTAGCAATGAATCCTATTTTATTATCCACTGTCAGGTCCCTCAGGTCCCTGTGTGCCCTGCACTCCCTTTGGATTCTTTGCCAGCTTGTTGTATGCCAGACTCTTGGCAATTTTTTCTAGAGAAGCTGAATAGCTGATACTTACCACTTGGCCATTTTCTGAAAGCCAGATGTAAAATACATTTGCCCCATTTGAATCACTTTATCTAAGCACTGTGCATTACAATAGCAGCTGACCATACTAACATTAGTACTGTTACATAAATTATCACATTTCTAACTGCATTTATGAATTGTGTTATATATATTTTCTTGAAACATCTTAGAATGAAGAAGCATTAAATTAGTTATAGTTATTTTAGTGATGTTTGTGTCTGGGAAGGGAATTAAAATCAAAGAAAAAGAATAGGAAAATGTTATATCATATCTTCTATAAATCAAGGTTTAAGAAAATCCCATAGTTCATTTTACCTTCATCAATTAAATTCTATGAACCATTGGTGGAATTAAATTTCATGCATGGAATTTACTTATAAATGGAATTTTACTGAAACTTTTAATGTTTTGAAACATGGTTTTGAGAAAAAAACTTGAATGCTCTAAATTTATTTAGTTCAGATAAATCCACAAAGCAACCAAGTGGCTATTTCTTTATGCAGTCAGACCCTTTGAGAAGAATTTTCTGGATAAATCCTGATCTCTTAACCCTATAACTGGACAATTTATTTATCATGGAGGTATGTGTCCACTTTAGAGAACATTATTTACTTAATCTGTTGTCAAAATAGGATTTAGTAGGTGCTTACCATTAGGTTTTCCAGTGCAACAGAGAGGCAAAAATAAAGAAAAAGAGGCCTTTATTGAGGATGTGGAGAGGACAACTTGTGGGGCTGGGCTCCTCCTCTGGCCAGAGACAAATGGGAGTTATATAACCTCTGGCCAGAGGCAGAGTTTGGGGCTGAAGTTGATGAGCATGAAGAACTGATTTGAATTTTCTTCACTTCAGGAAAGCAAGGAAGATATTCTAATCAGAGCTGAGGGGAGAAGGAGGAGGAGGAAGTGGTCATCAGGGAAATAAGCTGTCATTTTTGTTTTGGCCTTCTGCCATATTAGAACACCATCATAATATTCAGTAATTTATACTAGGGCAGAAACTTTTCACTTACTAATGGTCTCATCTGGTTTGCAGATTTACTTTGCAATTTGGGAGACAAAAAGTTGTGCTAATCACATTTTTATTAAAGACCGTGACAACAACAACAACAACTATCATCATCACTACCACCACAAAACCCTTTTTAAAAAACCCTGGATCATCAGTCCTAGTTTCTTTCTTGTTCTACATTCTTACTACCATTGCAGATCTATTTTCTGTACTTTTATATTTGCTTGTATTTTGAATTGACTTTGAAACTTGCCATGAACAAGGTAGATCTTTCTGTGCTCTGAGTTTTTCAGTTCCCAGGGTTTCCTCAGCATACTGGACAGAAGGAGGGACCTAACACCTTTCCCCTGGTAATCAAAACAACAGCCATTTGTCTCAAAATTCACCTTCAATTTTTTATTACATATATTTATTTCTTCAACTAAATTAGAAATTTTAAGACAGCATGGACCATGACTCTCCCTTCTGCCTAGCTCATACATGGTTTTTGGGAGCTACAGAGGCGGGGTAACACTGACATGTGGCCTTGCTTCAAAGACTACACCTTCCTAGACTGATTTGCTTGCTTAAAGCCAATTGAAGAGATAAGGAAAAGTCCTAGCCAGCTCTGTACATATGAATACATGGAAATAGGGCCAAGTTTAGCCAAAATGTAAATAATTTCTCTTCTTTCTAGGAGAGACATCCAGTGGTCCTCCACAAGCAATAATCTGTTAATAATCTTTGTTGAGACAGGAGGAAAATAATCTTTATAAAGTGATTTTATAGGTCCCCTAAGGCTTCCCATAACAGTTTAATTATCCCAAAAGTTTTAAGAAATGCAGTATCTTATAACTTCTACATGTAGAGACTTTTAAGGTTGCAGGATTCACATTTCCTATTCTGTGATATAAAGCTTTGTGAGTTTGATCAAGTTACTTAACCTCCAAAAGCTTACATGGTCTCATGGGTAAAATGGGAGGATTACTAACACCCACCTCTTAGAACTATGACAGCTAAATGATTGAGGAATTGGGCACACTTACTATAGAGCCTGGACCTTGTTAAGAATCATAAAATG
>RJWT010023794.1:0-16703 GCA_004365215.1 Cuniculus paca | reverse complement strand
TTTTTCCTCCAGTTTTACTTCTTGCCAGCCTGCCTACCACATTGTGTTCTTTTTCAACATTGTTTTATTTATACTTGGATCTTTGTTTTTCTGTACATTGACTGGGATTTTGGTAGGGTTTATGATGAACCTATAGGTCTTCTGATCCATAAACATGGAATGTCTTATCAATAATCTAGTTTTTGTTTAATTTCTTTGGATAATATCATCTAGTTTTCACATTACAAGTTTTATACTTTTGTTATATTTATTTGTATATCTTGTGTTATATCTGTTTCTCTAGTAAACCCTGACTGATACAGGTGGGATCTAAGTCAGATAATTGTGGGCATAGCCTGGAAGGTTATATCTTCCTCCCTGAATCCTACTACAATTCTCTGCTTACAGTCTTGCATGGAGTGAGAAGTTTTCTTGCACTCAGACCCTTCCACCATACTGCTTAGCATGTAAGCGTTAAAACTTCAGCAACTTGCACCAAAATAACTGCTCCACCTTTAAATTGTGAGTGTCAGATATGTAATCCCAGCAATGAGGAAAGTGACTACAACAGATTTTGGTGCTAGAAAAGCGGCATTATTTTTGTGACACTACCTGACCATGTGGTTCAGAAGCATTTAAAGCTGGTTCACAGGAAGAGTTGGGAAAGGATTAGTGATTCCAATTAAAGAACCACTAGAATATTGTCCACCAAACTCAATGAGAGCTTGTAATCAGAACTCAAAGGAGCAGAATATTGACAGTAATTAAGATGATAAAGATCAGGATCAAGAGGTTGCAGTTGGGAGCAAGGATTCCATTGACAGTTGGACTCAAGGTCATGTGTGTTAAGGTTTGACAGAAAATTTGTCTACATTTTGCTCATGTCTTGAGACTTTGCAGGAGACTGAGAGTAAGGAAAGCAGATTAGTTAATTTGTGAGAGAAAATTTAAAGGCAGCCCAATATTCAGACTGTGGTATGGGTACTGTTGGGGATATTCAGTCAGCTCTAACTTGAAACTCAAGAGCAAGAGTTATGAATGAATGATTGTCAAACTTTTAAATATTATCAGAAAAGAAGCTTCTGTAAATTAGGGGCCTGTTAAATTGGAGCAGAGGAGAGGTTCCTGAAAAGATCAGCATTAAAAAGAAGCCAACATTTTGGATCAAGATAACAGGAAAAATGATTTAAAGCATGTCACGACTCTGAAAGACACCATCCTTATGCAAAATAAAGGGTGCAAAAGCAAAACAATTTGTTTTGTAAGGGGACCTCAGGACACTCTGATACAGAAAGATTTCCCAAGAGGTTTGTTTCCAGGTGTTTAATTCAGAGTGCTCAGCCATCCAGTCATTCAGAGCCCTCTGCAGCCTGAATACAAAGTACAAAAAACCCTTCCTGCTGCTAGTAACAGTCCAGAAAGTTTATATTTGTAATCCCAAAGGAAATTTATTGGAAGTGTAATGAGTTAATTCCAATCTACCACTTCCAGTACAATCCATGGTGAGAATAAAGATCCTAAGGCATACCTACAGTTGTGGGAAATCAAGGGGGCCATAAGTCCAGCTAATGTGATGGTTATCCAGAAAAAAGGCCTCAACATAGGACTAAACTTCAGTTTTATTCATTTATGAAGAAGGCTCAAGGATGAGTAACTGTGAGAATAGTGAGAATGGAAAATACATGAATGCTCAGAGCTGGGCTAGGTAGGAGGCCTCAAATCACCTTTTCAATATGCAGAGAGAAGTATATGCAGAAAAAGTAATCTGCATAACACAATTTGAGGTAGTAACTAATGTTTTGGGGTGAGTGCTTCAGCTCTGATGTGTAATCTTTTATGCTCTGGGAAGTCATAGCCTCTTATCTTGAGGCTCATTCCCCACCAACAGTGTGGAGCGTGGCTCCCTCTCCTACTTGGCTCCCACATGTTTTGGGGGAGCTATAGGGGTGGGCTAACACTCACTGGTCACCTTGCTTCAAAGACTACACATTGGCATCTCAGCTAGACTGATTTGTATTTTATTGATTTGTATATTACTTAAAACCAATTGAAGGGGTAAGGAAAAGTCCTAGCCAGCTCTGTACATACTAATACAAGGAAAATAAGGCTGGATTTAGCCAAAATGGAGGTAATTGCTCTTCTTTCAAGGAGAGTCATCCAGGTGGTCCCCCACAACAAAGGAGCTTTGTTGCTGCTCCAACAGGCAATATCCAAGCTCCTTTGGTATCAACCACATGGTTATGATTTTATAGGCATGCAGAATGCAAGAGTTATGAGATCAGAAAGTCTTTCACCAAGATTTTATAAGAAGATTGGGGAACCCAGGCAATGTGTCCCTGAGAGGGGAGTGCATGAAGCTGTGAGACTGCTGCCAAGAGTATAATGGAGACCCCTGGAATTTTGTCAGAAGAAGCAAATAATGGTAGGTATGACATAGAAAGGTGCCTCTTCCTTCCTGACACCTCATTTGAATATCTCCTTCCTGGGTACCATGAGATGAACATCTTTCTTCCACCAAGGGCCTTCTACCATGCTCCTGTCCACAAAAAGACTAAAACTTTATACATAAGTCAAAATAAAGCTCTCCTCCTTTAAGTTGTGGTTGTTGGGTATTTTGTCCCAGTGATAAGGAAAGTGGCTAAGACAGTAAATTTACATTTTCTGAAAACTGAAGCACTTTTTTTCTTTCCAATCTTGATGCTTTTGTTTTCTTGCTTAATTTCCCTAATTAGAACTTTTAGAACAATATTGAAAGCAAATATCCTAGCTGTAGATCTGATGATAGGAAGAAACCCTCTAGTATTTTACTAGTAAGTTTGACATTAGTTGTTGGATTTATTTGTAGCTGTGCTTTCTCAAGTGAAAGAAATTCCTTTCTATTCTTATTTTGTTGAGTATTTTTTATCACAGTGAGGTATTCAGTTGTTCCCAATACCTTCTACATCTATTGATACAATTATACATTTTTGTTCTTTAGTCTATTAAAATTCTATATCATATTCACCTATTTTTGTATGTTATAATAATTTTATATACCTTGGTTAAGTATCACTCACTCGTGTATAATTTTAATATGCTGCTAGATTCACTTTTCTAGTATTTTGTTGAATATTTTTCCACATATATACATAGGAAATATTAGTCTCTACTTTGCTTTTGATAATCTTGTTTGGTTTTGATGTTAAAGTAATACTGGCCTCATAGAATGAGTATTTTGAAACAATTCTGAAGAATTTATTTTTCTTTAAATATTTGGTATAACTCACTAGTAAAGTGATTTGGAACTGAAGCTTTCTTTTGTGGGAGGGTTTTTCTTTTTATTTTTTTTTCCAGTATTGAAGATTGACCCCAAGACCTTGTGTATACTAAGGTTTTGCTATTTTATTTTATTTTATTTTATTTTATTTTATTTTATTTTATTTATTATACCGGGGATTGAACTCATGACTTCACACTTGCCAGGCAGGTGTGTGCCACTGAGTTATATCCCCAGTACTATTTTTGGGTAGTGCTTTTTTATTGAGTTCTGACTCTAGCCCCGTGAGAGTTATTTTTAATTACTAATTTAATCCTTTTATTTTCTGTAAACCTATCCGGATTTCTCTTCACTTTGAAATGAATTGTTTTTATAGTGTTATTCTAAAAATGAGCTCATTTCATTTGAGCTATGAGATTTGGCATAAATATGCTCATAATATAATTTTATAATTCTTTTTATCTGTGTAATATCTGTTGTGATATTTACTTTTTCATTCCTGAATTTAGTAATATTATTATTCTAATATTTTGTATGTGATGGAAGGGCCTAGAAAGGATCATTCTAAAATTTTCTCAATGTTTTTGACACTTACAAAGTTCAAACTTTAGATTAATTGATTTTATTCATTTTTTTGTTCTTTATCTTGTTTATTTCCACTTTAACCTGTTTTATTTTTCTACTGTTTTTCTTAGATTTAGTTTTTCCTATTTCTTAAGGCTTTCTTAGATTTACTTTTTCCTATTTCTTAAGGCAGAAGTTAAGTAACTGACTTGAGATCTCTTTTTTTATTGATTTAGAAGTTTACAGCTATAAAATTTCATTTAATAAGTGCTTCAGCTGAAAGCCATTAATTTTCAAATGTTGTGTTTGCATTTTTGATCATCTCCAAATAATTTCTCATTTCCTTTGTGTGTTTTTCTTCGGCTTATTGGTTAGGGTTAATATTTATGGTATGTTACTTACATTCTACATACTTATGGATTTGACAAGTTCCTGTTGGTAGTCCTTTCAAATTTTCATACTTTTTACTTTGCCCTGGAGTTGAAGGTGGGGACAGAAACCTACTCCTCCCTTTCAGGAGTGGGGTTTCCATAGGGCTTTTAGCTCTTGATCTTATTGCCTATGATGAAGTTGCTGCTCTACAAGTGAGTTGAGAATAAGGTGACCAAGGTCCAGTTCTCTGAGCCTTCTGCATTTAGGGAATAGCACTTATCCCATGCTTGGATAGCTGGGGTAATGCAAGAGGTAGGGAATAAGACATATAGGCTGTAACTGCCTAAATTCAGTGTCTGTCACATAGGAGGAAAGATTGGAGATGCTGCTGTCCTGCTCCTCCCTAGAAGAAACTGTAGCCCTAGAGTACAAACTATGGTTTAGGAGCACGGTGTTGTAGCTTTCCTGGCTTCTGCAGAGTTTCACATTGAGGTGACGTGTATGTGGTAGGAAATCTTATGGCTCAACTGCTACATACTTTCACAGTTTTCACTGCAGTTTAGAAGATTCCCTTGAATAAATGTTTCCTAATTAGTGGTATGCCCTTAGTGCTAACTCTGGATCATTTAAATACAATTTTATAATTTTATCCACCTATTACTGTTTTGCTGGGGATAGTGTCTGTGGAGTGCCTCCCTATAACCATTATGTAATTCGTTCTCTGTAGTACCTTTAAAACACATTTGGCTCTGTGCCATTGTATATTGGTCATTTCTATTAGCCTGTTAGGTCTCTAGGTTCAGGACTCTGTCTTAGGTGGTATGATATACCAGATGCAGCACAGATGCTGAATATACATGTGTTGAATGAATACAAATGTGTTGACCTCTGACATTTTTCAGAGTATGACAGTGTACTGGGGGAAGGTCCTCCCTTGAATAAGAAACGTTTTGCAGTCTCCTAATGTGTGACAGTGAAGTCTTGCTCAGTGTGAAAGTTCTATTTAGCTTATTTCTTAGGCTCTGTCTCTCAGATGTCAAAGTATTCAAGTAAATTTGAACTTTGTGAGTGACTGTAAGATTGTCTGTCTATCTGAAAAACATTATTTCATAAGTCAACAAAGGGAGATATCCCTTAAATCACCTAAATGCTCTGACACCCAGCTTCAGCAGTTTTTTTGTCCTGCAAAGACCCCCACGGTCTGGTATGAATTAGAAACCTGCTAAGGAGCAAGCATTTTTTAACACTCAACAATTAGGGACAACTGGTACTAACAAGCTAGAGAAAGGATAATAGCAATGTTTCCATGTGGTAGACATCATTCAAGGAAAATTCTCCAACTCAAAATAAATCCCATCTTTTGGAGAATAGCCCCCAAACACAGAAATGTACCCCTGCTATACTCATACAGATAAATCTTTCTTTCAAAAATTAAAACTTAAAATAGAGAGACAAGAGTTGGAGAAGTATTGCCACAGGATCATATCAGTGAAGTGTGCAGCAGAGAAACTCTACAGTTTGTCCTAAGGCTCCTAAGAGACCCACTTGGAAAGACGTTATTCTCCCAATAAATCATTCATCTGGCTAAGGGAACCAGTAAAATGCTAGTGCTAGGACCCTAGGATGCTTTTACAAACAGATTTACTTAAGTATAATTGATGTCTAATATATATATTTTTACAATTTGATGATTTGAACATATGCAGACATCTGACTTACTATCAATATGATCAAGGTAGACACAGCCTTGAGTACTTAGGTTTTCAGTGTGTGTGTGTACACCCGCGCGTGTGTGTGTATGTGTGCATATAACATGGAATCTAGCTTCTTAAACTCTAAAGTGACCAGCACTATATCTTTAACTATATCCACCACATCTTTGCTCACTAGCATCTTTTTGTATCTTCTTTCTGTTTCTTCTACAGGCTCACCCTTGGCTTCCAGTGGCTGAAACTAGCTGGAACTTTCCCTCATACAAAACAGAACTACAGAGATTTTTAGCTCTTCTTCTATTTGAGGCAATAAAAAATTATTTTTTGAAATCTGTCTGCAAGAGGCTTTACATCACTAGGACTCTAGACATTGGCAAATGGAGTTCAAACAATCAATGGGAGATGGGTTGCCAGGTGATGTAGCCTAAGGACAGACTTTGGAGCCTCTAGTGGAAACAGAGCAATAAACTCTACTAACATTTCCCATTAGTGCTCTTGTGTTGAGAGCCAGGGAGAGGATAACCTGAGGGCTAACACAATGGATTGCCCTTATCTAGCTATATTTGTTATTGCCTTCCACAGATTCCCACAGCACACTGCCTATTCCCCTCAGTAGTTCATATTGTCCTTAGTTCTAATTATCTTCAGCAGCTTCTGGTGGGAGGTAAAGGCTACACAAAAGGCTTAGTTGTCAGACTTGAGTTAAAATTCAGTTTCTACAATTCACTAGCTATAAAGTCTTGGAAAGGACAGGTGACTGCATTAAACTCTGGTCTCCTTATCTGAAAATAATGACACCTCTTTACAGAGTAGTTGAGAGGATTGAATGAGATCTTGCCAAGGCAGCAACTAGGAAGATTTTGCATATACGTAAAAATGTGTTTTTAAAATGATTAATATATTTAGCTTCTAGAGTCAAAGGAATTTATAGCTATAAACTTACACAACAATAACTCAAGCTGGGTCCAATGTAAAGTAATGGTTTGATTCCCATTATAAGGTAGTATATATTTCAGACTGCTTGTGGAACATAAATTGTACATTTAAGTTAATGACTAACACAATATGTTCTAGGATTCCAGCTTTATTTATAACTATATATGTACATATTTTAGATTGGGGGGAAATTTTGTGATGATTGCTAAACCTTCTGTCAATTGCATATGGAAATTGTAGTATGGGAATAATCCTATTCAGCTTAGTTAATAGAAATGTGGTTAGAACTTTTGCTCTAACCAAAAGCTGCATGGACTATATAGTAGGTGTTAAACATGGGTAGTTATGTGCTTACCTATCTTCCACACTGTGAGGCCCATAGTTATGTATATCCATGTATCTCCACCACTTAGCAAGGTTAATATATGCTTAATGTATGCATAATGAAAGACAGAAGACAAAAAAGAAGAATAAAAAAGAAAGGAAAAAACTTTTGTAGGTCATCTTCACCTGCATAAATACCTCCTTGATTTTGGTCACCTCATTCCAACAACTGTATCACAATCCCTCCATCTCATGTTTATTAGCTCAGTGTCCAGTTCTCTGCTAATATTTTTATAATCATATTATTGATGACCATGAATGAATTAATCTAATTACTTCGTGGATGGAATTTCCCTTGAGTAGCATTTATTTATTTTAGAGAAAAATACAGTGTGTTAACTAAGAGAGATCATTAGTTTGAATGTTTCCAGTATCCTAATAGGATGTCAGAAATTTATTTTCTAAGAATCTTAAGTGAGGATTCTCTGGCCCCATAGTCATTTTCTGTCTGCCTGGCTATAGTGAGCCATCTGCTTCTAGTTAGAGCCCTATTAACTAACACACAGAGTATTCATAGTAGGAAGGAAGTAATTGAATAAACTTGGGAAATCTATTTGTTTTTCATAGCAAATTATTCAGTCTCATTTAATTGAGTCTTAGCCTTTCTACTTTCTCCTCATTTCTAACCACATATTTTCCACTCTGCAGTTGCTACTAGGTTGATTTGCATCTTCCTTATGGTTTTATATATTAGTCATATCTAAGATATGAAATTTTCTTTTGAGAAAAATAGCTACAATAAACTCATAGATCAGCTGATGCTTTGGTCCATGAAGACTGCAAATAATTCCTGAATTTTTCTCAACTTACGTGAAACTATGAGGATGACTGAATCCTGAAAGAATTGGGTATCTCTTGAGAGTTGTATTTTATAGAGTAATGGACACTTGGAAACTAAGCATGAGTAGCATTAAACTCAGCTTTTACAGCACACGGTGTAGAAAATATTTCTCACTCTAGAAAAAATATTCATTCAGTTTCAAAGTTAGTCACTTTTTTCTATTCAAATATAATATGAGTGAGTTTCTCCTCGATTATAGATTAGGCTTTAATCACCTGAAGTGTGGATTGTCTGTGATTTTTTAAAATTGGGGGGATGTTTTCTAGACCCATTCTATTCAAACTTCAGATAGTTTTACTCGCTGTGAAGAACTCGACTACACTATAAAGATTTTCCTGCATATCATTAAAGTTTATGTTGTAGATAGTATTTTAGGCACACAAAGTTATTAATTTATAAATGAAAAGAAATGAAGAGTTTACTGTTATACTGTAATGAGAAAAGATAACATTTAACTTACTCTATCAATATTTAATACATCCTGAATCATTGCTACTATTATAGGTAGAAAATACATTGATATCTTTGTGTTCTATATTTGTCATATACAGAGTATTATAAAACAATAGAATAATAGAGTTTAAAGGAATATTAAGTGTCTACTTATTCAGTCCCTCACTGTAGCATCAATAAAGTTGTGTTTACCCTAAAACGAATGGATTGCTTCCTGGGAACATATTTACTACAATATTATGAAACCAAATTTAATGTCAAAAATGATAGAAAATAAAAATAAAATAAAAACTAGAGGAGAATTGAAAAAGAATTTTTCTACTTTGGTTCCAGTAAAACCCAATTCCAATAAAAACAAATAACATCTGTTATCTTAAGTTACCGCAGATACAGAAAAGAATAGAGAATTTTTAAATTCATTACAAGAGAACAGAACAATCCTGGTACTAAAACCAATAAAAAACAGCATAAAAATGAAAAAAGTTTCCTAGTTTTGTTGCTTATGTATGTAAATGTGAAAAATCAAAGTAAAATTTTAAAAGATTAAGCATAGCTGTATTTTTTTCTTTTTTAACCAGGGATCCAACTCACAACCTTGCACTTGCCAGGCAGGCACTTATGCTACTGAGCTAAATCCCCCGCCCATGTACTTTAATATAATGGTACATAGTAGCAAACCAGTTTACTGAAGAATGCAAAGAAAGCTGAACCATTTATTGTATTATGAAACTACCTGAAAAATAAGATTATCTTGACAAATATAAAAGAAATAATTTGGTTAAATATATCACCATTTTTTATGGGAAAAACCCTAATACTTTTGTTAAGGAATAGAAAGAAACTTTTCATAAATTGATAAGGTACACTTATGTAAATCATATAAAATATTATAATCAATAAAAATATCAAAAAGATTGTCATTATGTTCTAAGACAGAACAAGACAGTCTACTTGCCATACCTGACACTTAACCTAGTTATGAATTCATCAACACATCAAGCCTTAAGAAAATGAAGTATACATGACAGGAAAAACTGAGAATTTTCATATTGTCTAGAATGATGTAAAAAAAAAACTATTAAAACCAATCATGAGATTCATATAAGTTTGTTGTATTTATAATTAATAAAATGGGGCCAGTAAAAGTACAATAAAAATTGATTTTCTAATAATAACAACAAAACACAGTTTTAAAATACCTAGGCAAAAATTTAAAAGTATGTTAGATCTTTTTAAAAAAACAATATTTTAATTACTATTTTATTTCAAAACATAATATATAATCAAAAATATTTACCACTTATTTTCAATTTGCAAAAACATCAACATTTTTCAGATTAGTCATACTTAATTATAGTAAAAAACCCTCAAATGATTTTCCTAATGTAGTTTCATATGCCCGATTTGACATTTTCGAAAAGAAAAAGTTATGAATAATGTAAATATTATTTTAAAAGAATAAAAACATATTTAAAGTTAAATTAATTGAAAGTATATATGTATCTATTGTTTTATATATCAAAATTCAGCAAAAAAATAAAATGAAGAACTATTCGTGGAACGGATAATTTTTCTATTTTAAAACTGAGTGAAAGATCAACTATTAAATAAAGTCTAATAGGCAGCTATGCTTTAAAAGAAAATAAATTTAGATATTTATATCATACCATACTCAAAAAAATACATTTCAGATAAATTAATAAGTAAATATAAAAAATAAACTAATGTAGGAGTTGGAAAAGTTAATAAGAAATAAGAAAAAAAAATAATACCCAGTTTGGAAATGACTGAAAATTTTGACTGTCTCACAAGATACCATGAACAAAATTAAAAGCCAGGGAACTAAAGGAATACATACCACACATATACACACGAACACGCATACACACACGCACACACACATGCTCACACACAATCATGCATCAGTATAGACTCGTATTCTGGGAAATACATCTTTGGGTGGCATTGCCATTGTGGGAACATCACAGAGTTTACTTGCACAGACGTAGGTGGTCCAAGTCAGGCACTAGATATGGTTGGTCACTAGATATGGTCACTAGATATGGTTGTGTAGATGGTCACTAGTGATGGGCTCAAGTGACACAACAAACACAGCAGCTGCATGACACTGTGTGGATCTCTCTCTTTTCATTTCTAAGTAGAATATACCATACTTTTGTCTTAGTGGTATAAGGGATACACTAAAATAACAATAAAATATGTATTGTAGTAAATATACAATTGGTAATACCGTCACTTAACATCATTATCAAATATGTTCCGTACATAATCATATGCACTATACGTTTATATGACTGGTAGTGCAGTAGGTCTGTTGTCACCATCATCACAGGCATGTGAGATTGGTTGTGCCTGTCAAAAACAAGGAAAAAAATGCTCAGCAGAAACAAATGTCAAAACATCACAATACACTCAGTAAATATATACAAGTACTATTTAAAAATTAAAAATAAAATTTAAAAATGAAAGAAGCACATGTGGCTGCAAAAAAAGATGTGCATGTAAAGATGGGCACATGTTTAATAACAAAATACTGGAGAAAATGAGAAAATGAATATTTTTCTTAGGTATGTCCATCATTCATACTGGCACATACTTGTGAATGGTCAAATAGAATGAGATAGATGCACATTTCTGTGTTGGAACCCTTCCCAGAGTATAGACATTGAAGCAAGAAACATGAGTTGCAGAAATTAAATGTTTGGATGAATCACATAGTTAGAAAGAGAAAAACAAAAACAAATCTAGGAATATGTATATATGCAATGTAAATTAAAGAAAAAATTAAAATTTGCGCATCAAATTCCTTGGGGAATTCCTTGGGGCAAGATGTGGGATGGAGTAGGACATCAAAAAAGAACTTGACTCTTTGTCTCTTTTATATTTCTCTGCTATTTACATTTTTATAATGAAATGTATTCATTTATAGGATTGAAGCAAAATAAAAATGAAAAAGCAATCAAACTCTTTTCCAGATAAGATACAGTCATTTTTTAAAATCTCCTGTGGTAAAAAGACTAAAAATCAGAGTTTGTAAGCAATAAGCAGCAAGAAAGAGAGGTAGTGAAAAGCTTTCAAATGCAAAGAAATATATTAAAAGTTTTAATAAAAGTCAAGCCACCAGTTACTTTTATTATTCTGTTTCAAAATATAGGTTTTATATTGAGTATGCACATATTATAGCTAACACTCCAAACATAGTAAACCATATTTGGTGTATATAACAATCTACCCTATGAAAGACAATTCAGTTAGTCAAAGCCATTCTTTCTGAACTGTGAGTCAGAACTGCTTTTTTGAATGACAGTCCCTAAAAGGAGGTGAAAATTTGTTGTTTTATTGGTTCTAAGGGATCAGCATACTTGTCTATTGCAAAATAGAATGTTAGAGAAAACAGATGTTTTGTTTAGTCCAGGAAACTTCACCAAACAAGCTAAATTTCCTCTTGATGGTCATAGTTCTCAGGACAAAGATTAATTTGACATATGAGAAGGAAGAAATACTGTAGCTTGAAAGGGAGAAAATGGGATTCATTTTAAGTAAAGCAGAAGAGCAGGCTGAACACTGCCCGCATAACTCATGGGCTATAAGCAAGACTCTCTTCTCAAGTGTTTTCTTATAAATCAGGAAGAAACACAGTACTTTTCACTAAATGCCTCACGAAGAAAAATTATTTTCTTTTAAAAAGTGCTGGAAGAAATTTGAAAAATAAGGGCTAGAGTTTAGGAGCAAGAGATATGATGATGGAAAATACCTTAAAATATAAATCCAAACTGCAGTGAGAGAATACTGACATAGACATCTTTGGAGTTTAAACTTTTTAAAACTTTGAATGTTTTTTTTTTTGCCTAATTCTCCACTAGTTGAGAAAACTAATGATTTAATCAGTAAAATGACTGGGCGATAGCCACATGGCTGACTTGTGATATGATAACAGATTACTGTGTGTTTGTTCTCTTCTGTTTTCATGTCTAATGTTTTTGAGCATTGTTGGTAGTAGTGCAATACAAGAAAAGACTAGAATTCTTTTGGTGAATTTATCCATTATCTTATTCATTTTTTAGCAAGCATTTATATAACAAACATTCTGCACATAGCAGAATATTAAATGAAAAATGAATAAAATAGTCTGGTGGCAAAGGATTCAGATACCATCAGGACAGTCATGAAGGAATGACTGTAGAACTATCATCATCAGTTTATGAATTGTGTTGCTGTGTCAAATAGGGACACATTTCCTAGTTCTTTTTCTCTCATCAAAATAAAATATCACAATTGGGGACTCTGATGTCTCATTCTGTACAAGTATTATAAAGACTTCTCAAGTCCAAGAAATATACTGAGTATATGCAATTTTATGCCAAATAAATATGACAATTTCCCCTTATTACAACTCTTTGTCTTGTCTTCCAAAGATATTATGAAATACAGACATAGAAATTAAAATACAGTGGAAAGTTACCTGAATTTTGTATTTGTCTAATTTAAGAAGTCAACAGGAATACAGCTCATTTGTTTGTTTAATAGAAAAGGAATTTAAGGATTTAGGTCTTCCCAAGCCATCATATAAGGTATGCTAGGAGATGACTGTCCAGTTACAAAGGATTAATTGTTAATAATCGTTTAGTATTACTTTCCCTTTGTAACTGAAGAAATGATGTTCATAGTCTAATTCTGTCTTTAGTCTCTGAATGATGAGAAAAGAGTGATTAAAAATTTACACTTTGAAGGGCCAGGGATCTAGCTCAGTGGCCTAAGCACCTGCCTGGCCACATAAATTCACTCCAGGATTCTCACCTCTCCCCTTTTTAGTGTATTTATTCGCATTAAGAGAGGAGAGTTTCCAGAAGCAGCAATGTGTTTGCAACTTGATATAAACAATAGAGAATGACAAAGCACCATTTTGGAAACAAATAAATATATTAAATTGTACTGACTCTTGATACTAAAATAGTAATCATATTTTGTTACAATCATTTATCCTACCAATCATACATCATACTTTTACTGATTTTACTGATAGATATGGATGATTATATTCTGGCGTTCTGCCTTAGCTAACTGATTAATTTCTTTTGCTCATTTTGGTCATTGTGCTTTGTCAAGTGACTGTTGGCAGATTGGCAGGAAGTGATATTTTGGCAAGTTTGTAGGTAATTATGACTGAGACCCACTACTTGTGCTTGGTTAGATGGCATTGCCATTGAACTGAAGTTCATGGTGGCTCTCCTCTCTTCCAGCACCCAAGTAAATATATATATATATATATATATATATATATATATATATTCCACTTTCTTTTATTTTTCATCATTTAATTCTTTCAAAAAGAAAAAAACATATGGGGTTTTGCAAACATATTAGAAGAGATCTCAAAAATTTAGGGCAGCTTTGGTGATAGTGCTATGCATAGGTAAACATTCAAGTGAACTTGGAAGAACTAAGTAGGTACATATTGATCTGATGCAAAAAATATTGAAATTCTCTGAAAAATCTATGAACTTAAATATGATTTCCAAGAGGAAAATTTAGTGCCTTTCTCTTTGCTCTTACGCATGGAAAATTTCTCTAAGGTCTGGTCTAATTCGTGAAATCAGCATGTTCAACTGCCTCTGCATTTGTTTTCTGGGGCTGCTGTAGCAAAGTAACACAAACTAGACAAATTAGAACACAAATGTATTGTTGTACAATTCCTGGAGACTGTAAGTCCAAAATCAAGGTGTGACATGACCATGATCCTCTGCTGACCCAAGGAGAGGGTTTTTACCTGCCTCTGTCTGCCTTCTAGTAGTTTTTAGGCTCCTAGCAGCATCACTCCAATTCCACTGGGCATTCTCCTTGTATTCATGTCTGCCTCTGGGCCCATACTTCCTTTTCGTAATCCCATCATAAGGACCTAGTGCCTACCCTAATCACTTAATTTTAACATGTCTATTTATGCTTATAAAAGCCCCTTTCTGAAGCAGGAGAATCCTGAGGTGCTGGGGATTAGAACATCAACATATAAATTTTCAGGGGACACACTTCAATCCATTATGCTCTTTGCATTTTCAAGAAGTTTTTATGTGCTCTTTCACTTATATACTAAAGGTTCAGTTTCTTCAATTAAACCAGGTAATCTATGCTATCTTACCTTTCTATATACTGATTCCATGCACCTACCCAACAAATATGTATGGAAAAGTGTTATCCTAAATTGAGGCCTTAGTCAGTTATCATTGTTCTCGTTCATCTAGAAATATTACATGTGCCTGACCTTGTGTTATCACTGTCCTACTGTTCTATTACTGTATTTGTCACTATGATTTTGACAGGCTTCATCCCTCAAAGGCTCTTGTTCTAGGAGCTTGATCTCCAATGTGGCAATATTGAGAATTTGTGGGTTTTAAGAAGTGGAGCCCTAGAGGGATATAATTAGGTCACTGAAGCTATTCTCTCGCAAGAGGTTAATGTAGTTTTGAGAGGACCCCAGTTTGTTCACAGGAGAATGGGTTGTTGTAGCACCTGACTCAATCTGACTCCTGTTCTGCATTTTTATCCTTTCATGCACTCGCAGCATGATGTTAAATACCACGTTATAATACATGCAAGAGGACCCTCACTAGGGCAGAAAAGAGGAGGTTCCATTATCGTGGATTTCTAAGCTATGAGTCACATTAATCTCCTTACCTGATAATATACCTAGCCTCAGATATTGTTAGAGCAGCAGGAAATAGATTGGTGCATTTTTCAAACTGCATTTATTAAAATTTTATTTTGTAGGCTGGGCTTCTGTTAACTGATTAGGAATCTCCTCAGGGCCAAGCACATTTATTTTATATTAATGGATCAGTGTATTTGTGGGGAGGGTGGCTGAATAAATAAATCATAACGTACTATTGGTATTTTGTGTAAGAACATCCCATTGTTACCTTGAAGCACTACTGGGAAAGCTATGCAGAAAATGCAGGAAAATGTCCCAAAAGTCATTAGAAGAAACTCTTTTGGTTCAAAGAAGAAAAATAATTGAAAGTACATCTTAAACAGAAGCAAAACACTGAGGACCATAATGTACCCAACTTTACATTGCTTGCAAAATACATTTTCATTTTCTGGGTGACTTAGGGAATAACAACTCAGGAATTACTTTAATAGTTTATGGAAATCAAATTGCTTTACCCCTACCTAGAATACTTCCTTAATCATACCCACGTCTAAAGTACTACTTTCTTATCCAGATAGAAATAAACGTACCTTTCCCTCATAAAATCATAATGTGGCAGTGTAAATTCAATAACTGCTATTACCATTTTTCTTAACATTGCTTTTCTATTTGCTACCGCATGCAGAGAACTCCTACAGTTTTAGTATAGGCATTCAGTTGAAATTTACTACAAGTTAAGACTTCCTCCTGATTGGTAACCTCTTGTACAAGAATCACCTCCTGAAAGACTGCTGTGAGAGCCACTACTACACCTTAGGCAGCAGGTGGCAAATGATGCCACAATGAAATGGGACTGCACATAATAAGAATAGTGATATTAAGTTTTTCTACTGCCAGCTTCCTAATTCTGCATTGAGTCTGCCATAATTCAAAATTAGTTCCTTTTTGGCCCATGGCCAGGTCTGCATTTCAATAAATGTGCTGAGTTTGTGGCAGGGGCCATAATAATCATTAGCGTAGAATGCTTTCACTGTTGGTGACAATTTCATTATTAGCTTATCTTTTGGGTCAACTTCATCCTTTAGATCAGACTAAAATTTTGGGGGTCATTCTTGATTTCCATTTTTCTTTCACCACTATTTCCAAACTTTTACAAATCTTTCAGGAAATCCTAGTGAGTCTACATTTAAACATGTACAGAATCCAGCCACTCCCTACTCTCTTAGCGCTATCATTTTTCCTACTACCAGTACCATCCCATGGTTGGATTGGTGTAATAACTTTCTAAATATTTTCCTTTTCCCTTGCCTTTTACCTAAAATTTTCTGCAATTCAGTCAAAATATCTGTCTAAAATGTGAAAAAGGTTAAATCATTCTTCTGCTCAGGACCTTCTGATAGTTTCTCCCCACTTCATTTCAAATACATCAAAGCATTTCCTGTGACCTACTCCTACCATAAGTTCTTTCCAGTACTGCATCACACTACACATTACTCTTCACTTGAGCTCTTTTCTTCTGTAATGTTACCTACAAATTCCTGT
>RJWT010023793.1:0-16692 GCA_004365215.1 Cuniculus paca | reverse complement strand
CCTCTGATCACACCTGTCTCAGGCCTTGGGGCTCCTGCTGGAGGAGCGAGGTCAGGTACTCCTGCCCTCCGCCCTAAACCCCACACCTGCCCCAGAGAGACCCAGGTGACCATTTGGTAGTGCTGTGGAGTTGCTGTTGACCGTCTGCTGTCTGAGGGGCCCCAGTTCAGTCCTGCTTGGCCAGAGACCTCTCAGAGGGGGCCATGTGCAGTCCGTGTTCCAGAGGAGGAAACCGAGGTACTGAGAGGAGCAGGCATGCCCGGCCAAAGTCTGAGGCGGAAGGAAACAAAGAGGTTTCCTGAACACCCTTGAGGCCAGGTTCACAACTATCGGTCACTTCTCACGACTCCCCACTGCCTTGAGAAATAGGCTCCCTGTTGTCCAGATGGGGAACCTGAGGCATAAAGGACTCGTGTGGGGACTGAGGAGTGATGACGGGGACAGTGATGGTGGTTGGGAAGATTCCTGCACTACATCAGTGCGTCACAGCAGGCCCATGGGCCATTTCACAAGGCAGACGCAGGCTGGGAGAGCTGGAGCCAGAGGCTGATATTGCCCAGCCAGGGCCTAACGGAGGCCAGGTTGTACCCCGCTCAGAGAGGACCAGGCTCCTTCTGCCCTCGCCAATGGCCCGCCTAGGCAGCCACGAGCCGGTGAGGCCAGCGCTCCCAGGAATCCACAGCCAGGCCCGGGGGCACTTCAGTGGGCCGGATTCCCAGGTCGGGCCCACAGGAACTTGGGGGTGCACAGGGATCCCTGTATCTCCCATGTGGCCCAACAGCTCCTGCTGCAGAGAGGAGTGGGGTAGAAGGGGAGCGGGGGAGTGGGGGCTACTGTGCGTCCCACATGGTCTCCCGGGAGCACAGACAAAAGAGAAAGAGGGACAGAGACAGCATGGAGGACTGGTGGGGAGAGAGCAAGATAGACAAAGAGATGCAGAGGGAGAGAGAAACAAAGTAAAATGAAACAGAGCCAAGTCACCAGGACAGAGAGGGATGCAGATGGAGAGGGAGGGAGGGAGGGGGAAAGAGAGAGAGAGAGATGGCAAGAGGGGAGGTAAGAGAGAGAGAGAGAGAGAAACACCAGGGAGCACAGAGACAGGGAGAGATGCCAGCAGAGGGGCAGAGGGCTGGGGATGGAGGCCCCCAGGAAGACTTGAGGCCCAAAGGCCATAGGAGGGGATCCCAGGGGAAAGGCGGAGGTGGGCAGAGCAGCAAGGGTGGGAGCTGGAAGGCGGCAGGGCTCTCAGGTCCTCCTGTCTTGGGGACCCACCCAGGCTTCTGGACACTGGCAGCCAGGAACCCCATCCAGGGTCCCTCACAGCCCAGAGCTGCCCCTCCCAGGAGAGGCCTGGCCAGGAGGCCAACTCCTTAGAACCCAGGAAGCAAGCAGAGCCCTTTCCTGCCCGCCCACTCCAAGGGTCTCAGCACAGTGGGGTTTGCATAAAACAATATTCCCCTGGGGGATGCTAATGTGCCCTGCTATTTTTGCCTCTCCTGGATTGTGGTTTGCATATATTTGCATACCCTGGGAGAATTAAGCTGGGGTCATGTAAATGAGCCCACTGCTCCTTGCCTTCCAAAAGGCCGCCCGCCCGGCTGTAGCCTGCTCCCGGGAGGTTCCCTAGCAGCACGTGCTGAAGGGTCAGCTAGGTGTGTCCCCATCCTGAGGCCACTGCCCACCCCTAGTTTGGGGCCGTAAGAGGGAGTTCTCAAAAACCCAAATCTGAGCCTGTCTCATCCCTCCAGGGCTTCTGGAATCTTGGGATAATGGCACAAAATGAACCCTTACCACTCCCTCTAATCACTCTGCCTCTTCAGCCCCACCCTCCACCCACGATGCAACTTTTTCCTCTCAGGGTTCACTCAGCAGGCGCCCATTGACCACAGACCCTTTGCACATGCCATCCCCACTATCTACAATGGTTTCCCTCCTCTCATTTCCTTAAAGCTAACTCATCCTTCAGACTCCAGGTGGAGTACCGTGCATCAGGGAAGACCTCCCTGTCATCTCTGATCTCGCCTTCCCACCATTAAGCACGGTCAGGCCCCTCCACACCACTTGGGTACCCCTTGGGCACGAGTGATACGGAAACCTGGTTTGTTCCTGACTCTTCTGCCAGCCCACAAGAGACACGAATATAAGAACTTTGTCTTTGTCCTGCCAGGTATGTACTAGCTCCCAGTTAAGATCTGGTGGCTGGCTGGCTGGACGGATTGGATGGAGGTTGGAGGAAGACCCACACATTTAGCTTCTAGCCTGGAATCTTCAGGGGCCTAGCCACCAACTCTCATTGTACATAGGGCTTTAAAAATAATCTACAGCTGGGTGTGGTAGTACACGCTTGTAATTCCAGCATTCTATGAGGTTGAAGCAGTTTGAGGCCAGCCCAGGCAACACAGTAAGACCATCTCAAAACAAATATTAAAAAAAGGGCTGGGAATACAGCTCACTGTGAAGGCCCTGGGTTCAATCCAAGGACCACCAAAAATAACAATAATAATTCATTAATTGAGAACCTACGGTGCCAGCCACCAGGTGTGGTATTTTCTGTGCATTATCTCAGTGACTCCCCAACCTCTCTGCATGGTAAGTTCAGAAGTTACACGCACATTACAGTTGAGGAAACAGGTTCAGAGAGTGAGACAAAGGTCCAGGTCACACAGCAAGTACAAGGCAGAGCTGAGACCCCCTTAAATCCCCAGTCCCATTATGCACATTTCCTCTGACTTTGGGACACACCGGCTCACACCTAAGTGAGAAAGCTTCACTGGGCCTTGTGTGAGGGTTACATAGGTGCACACAAGATGCACATTCATGGAAGAACAAGCTTTCCAGCATGCGTGGGTCCATGGCTTGGTCCTGTCACACCTCAAGGCCCATGTGCAAGTCCATACCATACACCTGTGTGGACTCACAATATCTTCTTCATACACACACACATACACATGTGCATAGATGTATTAGTCACATCTCCTTTGTTGGGACAAAATACCCAACCCTTACAATTTGAAGGAGAGGTTTATCTTGGCCCATGGATTTTAGAGATCCAATCCAGTTGACTGGATCCAAGGCAAGACAGGCATGGTGGAAGTGTCAGCTGAAGGACAGCCATGCATGTCATGGTGGCCAGGAAGCAGAGAGAAAAGAAAGGACAAGAATACCCTTCCAGTGTGTTCCCCAGTGATCTACCTGCAGCCTGGCTCCACCCACTACCAGCAAGTCAGCCGTAGTACCCTAATGAGCCACTCACCTCCCAAATTCCACCTCTGAACACATGAAACTTTAAGAGGACAACTAGATCTAAGCCATAACATTCCACCTCTGGGTTCCAAAGAACTCATGCAAACCTCTTTATGCAACCTGCATTTAGTTCAGATGGCAAAGTCCATCTCTCAGAATCTCATCTGAGACTCCAGGCAGGCTCTTAGCAGTGAACTCCTATAAAAATAAAAAGCTAAATATTTCCAACATACAATGACATGGGGTAAACATGTCCATTCCAAGAGGGAAAACTAGGGGAATAGAAAGGAACCAGACCAAAACAAGACCAAAATCCACCAGGGCAAACATTAAATCCTGTAGCTCCATGTCCAGCACCCTGACAGAATGATGAGACATGAACTCTAAATGTCTTGGGCAACTCTGCCCTGATAATATAGCCAGTTGCTTCCCTCGTAATTTGCCATATATGATGGCTCCACTCACCACCCACAGCTTTCCTCAGCAGACATTCCATGTTCCTGGCATCTCCAACAACCTGGGATCTCCACTACAAGTACGGCCTCATTTTCACAACTTCATTGGCTCCCCTCTCAGCAACACACTGCCTGACTTCTCAGGCCTTCCTTTGACATGTCTAGAAAGAAGCCTTCCTGACCCCACAACTCTCACATTCTGCATGCCTGCAAAACCAGCACCATGTGGATGTTTCCAAAGTCAGCCACCAGATCAAGCTGTAGCCAGGTCCCCTTTGGCTATAACTGAAGAGGCCTCTGGATGTCTGGATAACAGAGAACTATGAAATAGATCCTGCAGAACCAATTCCCTAGGCAGCATTTCTTCTTCAGGGAGTTCAGGGGCTCTCTTCTCAAAGCAAAGACTTTCAAAGGAGTTTGCTTTCACCCATTTACATCCCTGAGCCATGAAGGGTAGGACTTTGCTGAGTCCTGAGATAGCCTCAAGGCATCTTTACTATCATTCTGAAGCAAAGCACTTGACTTCTTTTTAATGCAAATCTTTTTAGCAACCGTGCTCTCATTTGCCTCAACTTTGCAAACTTGCTTTCTTTTGGGGAAACTGAAATGTTTCCACATCAGTATTTTGCTCCTTATCCTCATTGTAGACCTAGCCAAAAGCCACCAGAAGTAACCATGCTACAATCTGAGCACTGGGCTGCATTGAAATTTCCTTCATCAGATTATTCCACTGTCCTTAATCACAGTTTCTCAAAAAATAATCTCAGGATATGGACAAAATGGGGACAAATTCTCTGCTATAGCATAACATATATGGTTTCAAATTCAACTGACAATAGAGTCTTCATTCCCAAATGAAATGTCCTGAACTTGGCCTTTACCATCTGCATTTCTGTCAGCATTCTGGTCTTCTATGCTCTGAGTAGAATCTTCCATCAAGCTCTGCTTATAGCATTCTAGGGATTCTCTACCCAGCATCTCTAAACCTTTCTAAACTACTCTTGCACACCAGTCCCAAGGGCTTCTAAACAAAATGGTCAGGTAGTCATAGCAACAACCTCACTCCTGGCACCCCAAAATCTGTCTTAGTCAATTTTTTCATTCCTGGCACAAAATACTCAACACCTACAATTTAAAGGGGCAGAAGTTTGTTTTGATTCACAGTTTTAAGATAATTCAGTCCATCACTGACTGGCCCAAGTCAAGAAAGGCATAGTGGAAGGGCAGTAACTCATGCCACGGTGGCCAGGTAGCAGAGAGAGGAGAGGAGCTGGAGACAAGAATATATCCTTCCAGGTCATGTTGTGAGTGACCTATCTCCAACCAGACTCCACTTCCTAATAGTAAGCCAGCTAGAGCACCACCATAATCAAATCACTTTCCAAAAGCCTGCCCTAAGAATATATGAGATTCTTGAAGTACATTCTAGATCTAAACCATAACAATTTACTTTCATTAATTCATTCAACAAACATTTCATCTGTATGCACTATGCACTGGCCCTTGTGTCAGGAGGCAGAGTATTATAAGAGAAGATAGGGACTAACTGGGCTTTGTTGGTCTCCTTCTAGTGACTTCCCTAAGGGGGACATTTAGGATTACACCCACATTTGAAAATTCACACACACACACACACACACACTACCACCACCACCACCACTACCGCCGCCACCGTCACCCAGGAATGGACAGATCACAGGATGGGGGTGAACAAAAATTAGCTGTGGCACAGAGCCTACAGCTCTTCGTACTCCCATGGAACAAGGACAAAATGCTGGAGGAAAGTTACAGCCCAAAGCCATGCAGGAAGTTGTTGTCTGTATTGGACAGAGCAGGAGCAACACAAGGCTGGAAACCACAGGCCTGACCCCGACACGCCTGGGCTCCGATGGGCTCCTGCACACACAGCACCACTCTGGGCCAGTGACCTCCTTTCTGAGCCAGATTCCCATGCTGCAAATGGGAACAATGGACAATTTCTTCTTCAGAGGGCCATGGCGTGGGATCGGTGCAGAGCGCACTCGTGTCCCCGTCTGCAGAGACCACCCAGGTCCACCTGCAGGGACAGAGTCTCCAGGAGACTGGTACTGCCAAGTGGAGAAACCCATGTGGTGTGGTTCGGGTGCAGGGACCTGGACAGGTCAGGCCAAGGAAGCGGCCCACAGCACAGCGTACCTCCCAGCCTGGGTGTGGGGTGGGGCTCTGGGCGGGTCCTCACTCCACACTTTCAGGCTGGGCAAGCTGCTCAGCCCTAGGAGCTGCAGGCTACTGGCCCAAAAACTAGGGATAGGGTCCAGACTCACTTCTCAGTGCAGTGGGGAGGGTAAATCAAAGAGCATGGCACACAGCAGGTGCTCAATAAATGCATCTTCTTTGAGGTGACGGTTCTTGCTGGGCTTGGGGTTTCTCCTGAGTTCACCATCTTTGCCATGTAACCTAGGCCAAGCTCTTCCCCTGCTCTGACCTCAGTGTCCTCCTTTAAAAGATCGAAGGCTTTGGCCCAGGATCCTCACGGTGCGGCTGTCTCTTGTTAGACATTCTGTTCCTTGAACACCATTCATTTCTCTGCAGTCACCACTGGGTTCATCCATTTCCAAGGGCATCAGCCCAAAGAGGGAAAGGTTTAACCTGAAAATGTAACTAGCAAAGTCCCCGCTGAGGCTCCCTTGAGTTTCCCATGCCACTCTGCCCAAAAATGACCCAAAGGGCCTTAGTCATAGTGAACACACTGACAAAGTGCCTACTATGTGTCTTCATTTGCCATATGAAGAAATCAAGGCATAGAGAGATTAAACAACTTGCCTGGGATCACACAGCTTAAAAGTGGCCCAGCAGGGATTTTAGCTCAAGCCCCTTAGCCTTCAACCCCAAAACCCCTCACCCAAAAGACACAGCCAGTAGGGAGTACCTCAGGGCCTTTGCACACACTGGAACTCACTTTCCAGCTGTGTCCCCACCATGCCTGACAGGGGCTCAATAAACTACACATAAACTGTATACCAAACACAGTAGAAAGCCCTGTATGACCAGCGTGTGGCAGGAATGGAGCTTTCCCATGACAGAGACAGTATCCCATGCTCTAGGGAGGGTCTGGGCCAGCCTCGGGGATGAGTGGAAGGAGGTCTGCTCAGCCCAGGGAAAGACAGCCTGCTCCTGACTGTCTCTGGGTTCAGGAAGACATTCAGTTTCCCAGCTGCCATGCTCACATGTGCTAGGATGAGCTGAGAAGAGAGAATCAGGAGATGATTAGAGGCGACAGCACCTTCAAGGGAAGGAGCCTGGGCCCCAGTGTTCAAGACTGACTACACTGGTGTCCAGCACGGGCACCTAGGAAAGGGGACAGCATTAGTCTGTTTGCTCTCTGCAGAGGGGACCTCGACCCAGGGCGCTGTGCTAGGCGGGTGGACTCTGCCCTGAGAGGGGCCTTGCAGGTGGGCGGGTGGCAGCAGTAGTCTGCTTGTGCCCTCAAGGCAGGACAAGGATAGATTTCAGTAAGAGCTGAGTGGCCTCAGGAGCACAAGGTGCATGAGGACCTTCAGCTCGTAACCATCTAAGCAATGTTTATTGAACCCCTCTTCACTTGCACCTGAAAGACAGAGCCAGAGAATGGATTCCAGGTAGAAAGGGCAACATGTGCAAAGGCCCTGAGGCCTCACAGGAAGTTGAGCCTGACTGGAGGAGGATACACGGGAAGAAGAGCCCCAGGTGACACAGTCTGTGAGCATGGGGAACAACTCACTCACACTGGTTGAGTATTTTCTCTGTGCTCTCTCGCCCATGGGCAAGACTCTGAAATGAACCTCACGCATCATAGATGAAGAGTCTGAAGGTCAGGGAGATGGAATCATTGCCAAGGTCTCATGTGTAATAAAGACATGGCAGAGGTGGGATTCGAACCCAGGCCTGTCTCCAGAGTCCCTCCTTTGTGAGCCAGACTTTCCCACCACTTCCCTGCAGGCAGGGGCCAGAAGACTTTGGGCCATCGGAGTCACCTTGCTCATCTGTATGATGGGAAGGGAGACACAACGCTCAGCCCCGGGTGACACTCGGGTGTGGACGCACTTTGCCTCCATGAGTGCCATCTGGGGAACCTCCGAGGGACAGAAACAACAGACATTGTTCTTGGGTTTGACCTTTGTCACCCCACAGCCACCAAGACAGGTTAGATTCCTGAGCTACTTGGAGGACACCGATGCGCTCTGGGACTCCTCTGGAAACCTGTTCCACCGACGCGGCCTAGTGAAAGGCCGTCTCCGAAAGCTCCCCGGAAGGTCGGAGGGAGCCTCCATCTCTGAAGGCTGTGCTAAGTCCTGCTGCTATGGAACTGGAATCAGGCTACAGTTCCTCAGCCCAGCACTTTCAGAACTGATTTGCACTTGAAATCACTGCGAGCACAGCCAGAATGGAGATTTTTTGTCAGAAGTGATCCTGGAAAATACTGATCTTAGTAACTAACAAGTTAAAAATAGTCTTTAGGACTTTGGAGAAAAGAACTCTGATGTATTTCGGAGAACAGGTGAGGCTGTGAAATGATGGAAAGAAGGGACTCCTTCCCGTAGAGGATCCAGAGTAGGACTTGGTGGTCACCTTTAGATCCCTGGCAGGCCCTAAGTGGGCGAGGAGAGATTTCCTCCAGCAGGAGGGAAGGAGCGGGGAGCGCACCCGAGCCCAGGTGCCTGGTAGGAAGTGAGATCCTCATCCGCCCAGGTGCGCAAGCGGGAGCTGGAAGACGATCACTCCCTCTACATTTCGGGATCTCCAGGGTGGAGAAAGGCAAGGCAAAGCCTAGCTGTGCTCAAGTCCCCTCTTCTCTCACAAGTGGGCAAAAAGAAACCAGGCCTGTCACATCCATCTGACGTTAGGAAAATTCTTATAAATAAAATAGTTCCTATAAAAGCTGCATGAGCTCTCTCCAGTCCATCTCATCTCGACAGTAATAAAACCAAGCCTGTAACTCCAGCGTCATCTTGCCATCGACAAGAGGAAACGCTTATTTTAAGAAGTATAAAAAGAAAAGTAATTTACAGTCTATTAACATTTTAAAAAGTGTGTTAGCAGGAAAGGGGAGCCCATTACCGGTGTGATGAGGATCCAGCGAGCCGAGCCGACCCTTTTCCCCGGGTCTCACTGGAGCAGGAGCGAGTCCTGAGCCTGCAGCAGGCCCAAGCTCCCAGCTTCCTCCCTCTCCCTAGGAAGAAGCCTTGGGGAGGGGGAAAGGTGGCAAGGAGGACACAGCGGGTGCCTGGGAGGCAGCAGAGAGTACACAGGGCACCTGTGGAGCAAAGCTGGGTCCCCTGCGGGCCTTGTCCCCCGCTGCCACCAGGCAAGATGTAGATCAGAGCGAGCTAAGAAATCCTGGCTGCTCTGGCTTCCTATGGAAGTCTTAGTTTTTGAGCAAGACTTTAAAGGCTCGGGGACTGGAGTGTGTGAGCGACCCTGCCATTGCCCGGCGGCGCATAGTGGGTCCTCACCTGGCTGTCCCCCACCCCCGCCCAGCCACAGCCCCCATCTGCATTCCCTGGGCTGAGCTCTGCTCTGCGAGGGGAGGGCTAGAGTGGGTGGGCACGGATTTCAAACAACAAATCAAGGGAAATATATGGAAACAATTATAGAAGGATGGACTTCGAGAGAAAACAAATGCTCCCTCAGAGGATGCAGCCATCCATGACCGGCCAGCGGGAGGGAGGAGGAGGCCCGGGAGTGGGCAGGGGGCCGGGCGGGGCGGCCGGGGGGGATGGTCTGTGGGGCTGCACTGGACCCTGACTCGGGTCTTCCCCAGGAGAGCATCACCAGCTGCCTCTCTAGGGCACACACACGTGCACACACAACCACACACATGCATACACATGCCTTCATAGTAACTCATGCATGCACACGGTCATGGCCGACACAATCCCACCTGTGTGCACACATGTCCCTGTGCCTTGCACACACCTATAATCATCAACACATGCGTGTGAATCACACACGTGCGTGCGTCAATCCATCCTGTGTGGGCACGCCCACACAGCCCTTCTTCATACCCATGCATGTGTATGCGTGCCATATCTCCCACAAACTCATGCGTGTGTGTCAACACAACTGCCCACCCAGGCCAGCATATGCCTGTGCACAGATGCACTGTATCTACTGAATAGCTTGCACCTAACACTTCTGAGTCCACACAGGCTGGAAAGACCCACATCTCCTCACGTATCCCCACACACAGCCTCGCACCCAGCACATGCATGTGCCGAGCACATGGACACACGTATACACACACACACATACAAATGCGTGCCACAGCCCCACCACCAGCACAGAGCACCCCACACCCTAGCCCCTTCCCTCTGCCCTGTGTTTTTGCAGCTGTCTTTTGTCCCAGAGCTTGGGGAGGGGGCAGGAAGAGCAGCCTGGGGGTGGGCACCAGCCCTATCAAGAATCTCACAGCCCCTGTGGTGAAGGCTCTCAGCAGAGCCCCACGCCAGCTGGGGGAGGGCCCAAAGCTGGCTTCGTTAGCAGAACCCTGCTTGGAGACTGTGTCCCCATCAGAGGCCTGGGCTCAAAAGTCATCCTGCATGGCAGGATTTGTGTGGAGCCCTGCTCCCCTCCCCACCGCATGGGCCTGGGGACCCCTCCCTCAACCCGCCTTTCCCAGACTCATGGGGGGACTATGGACCCCAGACCGTGGGGTGCATGAGGTGCTTGTGGTGATTCTAAGGTTTGAACCTGGACAGGCAGCTTCCCAGGCCCTCGAGGCGAGGCGAGGCAGCCCACCCAGTCCAGCAGCCCAGCCCTCATAGTCCCACTGCTTTCACCTCTGCCTTTGCCCACTGCCCCCCCCCCACTCCTTCATGGCCCTTTGTCAATTTCGGCTGTCATTTTTTATCCTGAGATGTGAGATTCTGGGGCAGGGGCTGAGCTCACACTGGTGTAGCAACCCCCTAAGTGGGTCTGGCCCACGCTGGCTATTTGGGGAAGGGAAGGGGAAGAGAAGGGGAAGGGAAGGATCCTCCTTGCTGGAGAGATGGAGCGGAGGAGCTGTGTTCTGGTGCCTCTATCCTTAGACCTCCTGGAATGAATTAGGTCCCTGATCTTAATTTAAGAGTTAAATAACACCACACATATATTACAAAAGTTAGGTAAATTTCCCCTTCCCTCCTGTCATTACCTAGAAAGCTGCCAACTTCTAGATTGTAATTATGTACATGAATAATGAAATTAGCATATCTATCAGCTCCCTCCTGGCTCATTATGCACTGGGTAGAAAGAGTGTGTTCCTATTCCAAATCACCCTCCTCTGGAGGCCCTGTACCCCAGGGAGGGACACAGCCTACCCTCCCCCTGCACCCTCTCATCAGGAGACTCTGGGAGCCCCTGGCACCCTGCCGGGCATGGGTTCTGCCTGACAGACTTCAGGACATTGGATAGGGTGCCCGAGACCCACTGGCTGAGCACAGTGTGGCTGGACGGGCGCTCTGGGGTAGGTTAGAGCTCAGGGGAGGGGAGGACTCCCAGGCAGGGAGCTCCAGCGTCCCCCATGCCTCCTGGGGACAGCTTCTTTCACCTGGACAGCGAGGGTGGCAATAACATGGCGCACATAGGATGTCCTCGTAAAAGCAATTCAAACAAAGTTGCCTGCCACCCCATGATTTTGTCTTTCTGAGCCTTAGTTTCCCTTTCTGTGGAATGGGAAGTCCAGGGCAAGTGGAAAGCTCCTGGGCCTTCGCATGTGCAACGCTGGGCCCTGCGCCTGGCACACAGCGGGCACTCCATATAAGCGAGGGGTTCCGGTTGTAGGAACTAAGGTTGGGCTCCAGCCCAAGCCTGAGGGGGCCCTACTTCTCCAGCTGGAACTGTCCCGAAGTGGGGGGCCAAGAACACAGCCTGTCTGCTGGGCACCCCTGATGCCTCAGCTGCCCCGCCCCCGCCTGTCCTATCTGCCTTCTACCTGGGGAGAGAGCCGCAGCCCAGCGCGTGGAAGAGCCGTGGCCAGGACTGGGGCTGCTGGTGTGAATGTACTGTTCGTTAGCTCGCGCAGTCACACTCAGTTTTTCCAACTTCTACCAAAGGCTCACAGTGGGAAATGTAACAGTTACTAGAGAGCCAGTGAATGCTTGTTGGCAGCCTGGCTTTGCAAACCCTGCGGAGTTTTGGTCCCATCGAGAGGGCTCAGGTCCTTAGCTGGTATTGTCCCATCCTCTGACCCACTCACCCAGTGTCACAGGGCAGCCTGGTTCCCCACACCCACCTGCCCTGTGTCTTGGCCATCACCTTCACAAGCAGCACACTATGCCTGGCGACACTGAGACGCTGGCTGAGATGCTGGCCGAGCTTGCTCTCTGGAGCTTTCCAGTCAGAGCCAGGCTTCTTTGCCCAGTGGCTCTCGCTGGTCACATGGTTGCCCATGTCCCAGAATCAGGCTGGAAGTGTTGATCCCAGGATCACAGAGGGTCTTTGGAGCTCCAAGCTGAGGCCCACAAGGCTGGGCATCTCCCAAAGTAAGGATCGATAACATTCACATCTTTCCGAGCTCTCCCCAGTGCTCACTGCGTGGCCTCCACAAGGGACATGGTTCTGTGAGAAAATGCATGTTGGTGACAGTAGTGATAAAATAGCAAATTGAGCACTTTCCGGGTACTCTCCACGCTGTACGTGTACTCCTGCAGCCAATCCATCCATCCACTGAGCACAGCGCCCGACACTTAAGGAAAGATGGACGAAAGATGGGTGATGGATGAAACAGTACCTCCAAAACCAAAAAGCAAGTCTCTTGGTTTCAGCCCAGTGCTGAGATTCACCCAGACCTGGGTTCCAATCCTTGCTCTACTACTACTAACCTGTTCCATTGGTCCAGTCATGTCCCACCTCTGAGACTTTATAGTTTTCTTTGTTTCTTTCCTTTTCTTCCACTCTTCTTTCTTCTTCTCCTTCCCCTGCTCTACTCCTCTTCCTCCTCCTTCTCCTCTTCCTCTTCTTCCCCTTCCCCTTCCCCTTCTTTTCCTTTTTCTTCTACTTCTTTTGTGATACTGGGGCCCAAACCCAGGACCTTTGTGCTTAGCTATGTCTGCAGCCCTTTTTCACTTTTTATTTGGAGACAGGGCCTTGCTAAGTTGCTAAGTTGTCCAGGCTGGAATCAAACTCACAACCCTCCTGTCTCAGCCTCCCAGAATGCCAAGGTTTCTGGCATTCGTTTTCCCATCTGTGAAATGGGCATGCTGACATCTGCCTAGCTAATGGATGCAAGGTGTGTGGGGCGTTCAGAGAATCAACTCAGCCCAGCATCTGGATCAGCCCAGAGTGCAGACAAAAGCCTTCTGTCCTTGCTGCTTCTGTGGATGGCGTCTTTGTTCTTCACTTGCTGTTGTGGGTCAGGAAGTCATGAGTCACACTGCACAGTTCAGAGATCTTATTCAGCTCCCACAAATGTTTTGCTAATACAATGCTTCATCAATTTTTTAAAAAGCTAATTAAGTGGCCAATATTTAAAGATTGAAAGACTTCATGCAAAAACGCAGACACTTAGCCTCTCTTTGGAATTTCTGCAGCTCTGGCCATATGCGAATCCCATTCACCCAGAGCCGTGGCTCTCTTGCCCGGTGCGTGGGAGCTCCAGACCAGTGCAGTCCCCACCCCCGCCTTGCCTCTCCCCTGGCCAGCCGCGGTCCTTGAGGTTGCTAGCCTGCTGCTGCTGGAGGGTTTGCATTTGGAAACCTCCTCCAGAATTCCTCTGCGAGATCAACCAAGAGAGCTCCAGTCGCAGTTAACCAAATGCAGTTCAATGAGTAGAGAAAAAATGCCTCGCCGGGACTGGGTGGGCGCCTCTCCCAGTTGCAGAGCCCAAGCGCCATCGCTTTCTAGATACCCAAAGCCACCCTCCCACCTCCCGGCACGGGAGGAGCCCCCCAAGGGCCTCCACCTGGCCACTGTTCCTCAAGGAGGAGGAGGAGGAGGAGGAGGAGGAGGAGGAGGGTGAGCAGCGAAAATGGCTCCCAGCTGAGCAGGCGGCCACAGCTCCTTGACGCTAATTGGGGACACAGTAATTAGATGATGGCAGAGTATAGCAGAGCTCAGCTTTCAGCCTGAGGTCCCCGCCGACCAGCCATCCCGTTTGGAAAGTTCCCCGACATTCCTGAGCCAGCTGCCTTGCCAAAGAAAACTGGGGCGAGGCTTGTCTTGGCTGGGACTCAGGCCCTAGACTCAGCAGGAAAACTGAAAACATTTACACAGCTGTCCCAGCGACGCCCGCCGCCCTCAAGAGTTTGTCAGGGCTCCGTGGACTCGGGGTGGGGGTGGGGGGTGCTTCTGAAGGGGTCTGTGTTCCCTGGCACGGCCAGGCACGGCTGGCCAGACAGAAAACACCGGGCCACCCCTGGGAGGCGGGAGAAAGGTGCTGGAAAGAAAACTAGCGCTGGGGCGGGGCTTCCTGCAGGCTGGGGGCAGGGGCGCGTCCACCCTGAGTCGCTACCCCCAACCGCCACCGTCACTGCACCGTCGGTGTGGCCGGCTCCCCACCCACCTGTGCAGGGGATCCACAGAGCGACCCGAGATGACTGATGGAGGCCAGGCAGGACGCTGGGCCCACGCTGACACCTGGGAGGGGCGGCTTTTTCCCAGCTCTCTCTGCTCAGTCCCTCCCTGGTCTGTCTTTTGGCGGCCTGTCCGTGGCTCTCCCAGGTGTGTACTCCACATCCTCTCCCTCAGGGCATCCTCAAGGAGCCCCAGTCGGGTCAAGAGGCCTACAGTGCACGGGGGAAACAGGGGCTGCCTACCACCCACTGGGGCGGCCCCACGATCTGCTAAGCCCCTCACCAGTCTCTTTGCTTGCCGCATTCAGTCACCCCCGCCAGTGTCAGGGCCGCCCAGCGATAGAAGCTAGTAAGTACATTAGACCATGTCCTTGTGCACGTGACCACCCCTAAATGGCTCACACAAACAGACACAGGTCAGTCGCTGCACTTGGGTCCTTAGTGCAATCAAGAGACACAGTGTTCAAAGAAAGACAGGCCATGATCACAAGATGCACGGCGCATAGGATGCATGGCTGGCTCTTTACAATCAACTTCAGTTGTACATCAGACTGCTGCACACTGAAATAATCATTAAAAGTACTGCACAGCAAGCAGATAACCCAGTGGCATGATTGTTCATCACACATGATCAAACACTCTGTACTGTACATGATGGTATGTGCTATTTCTTTGCATGTGTTGTGGTATTGGGGGTTGACCCCAGGACCTTTACACTGAGCTATATCCCTAGCTCTTTTTTATTTATTTATGTATTCATTTATTCAGAACAAGCTCTTGCTATGTTGTCTGGGCTGATCTCAAACTCCAGGATTTGAGTGGCCCTGCTGCCTCGGTCTCCTTAGTAGATAGGTCCAGAGATATACACCATGCCTGACTTGTTTTGATATTTTACACAGAGGAACTATTTATTAATAGTAATGACATTAATCATGTCATTAGTATTTTATGTCTGGCTTCTTTCCTCCAACATTATAAGCTGAGATTCATTCAGGCTGCTGCAAGGAGCTATTGCTTATTCATTTTCTCTGCTGTATAATATTCCAGCACTTGTCAGAGCCCTTCCTGTTTTAATGTGTTGATGTATAAGCACCACCTCAGTGCTGGGCACTGTGCTAGGCCCAGTTCTCAAAATTCCATTGATGGGGTGGAGTGAGTAGGGACAAATGTGAAAAGAGTTCCCTAGTGGACACTAATAACAAAGAGAAGCTGAGGAAATCCTGATCTCTGAATTGCCAGTCCAGATGCCCACAGAAGCCTGGGAAAAAACTTCCTAGATGGTGCGTGAGGCAATTGGGAGGGGTAGGGACTGTGGCCAACTGGCACAGCCACTCTGGATACTTGATGCGATTTTTTTTTTCTTTTGCAGCACTGGGGGTTGAACTCATGACCTTGCACTCGCCAGGCAGGCGCTTAGGCCTCTGAGCTAGATCCCTGGCCCTCGATGCCATTTTTTAAAACTGCAATCGCTCCGGACAACAAAACACATCTGCTGGTTGGATAAAGTCTGCCATCCGCCACTTTGCAACCCTAGATTTAAATAAAGAATCCAGTGCAGTCCCAGCTACCACAGCCAATGCGAAAGGCAGCGCTCAACCCAGCTCGGTGCCCATTGGCTGCCGCCTTGTGCCCCCCCACCTCCTCCCCCCGCCTAGCCTGGCAGGCAGCCCTGTTCTGCAGCACACACACTGCATATTATGGGGTTTAATGCTGCGTGATGCATAATTAATGCTACTGGATAAATATGCAGATTGGCAATCACCGATCGACTGCCACGATCAGGTTCCTGAGCACGGACTAATTGATCAGCTGCCTGTAATCACCACGCTCCTCACGGCTTTCTTCGGCATGCGTGTAGACAAATCCAGGTGGGGGGCCCGGCTTTGCGATTTTAGGAGACACAGACCCTGTGTTTGGAATTTTTTTTTGGTTGTGCCAGGTCAGGGTCCCTCAGCCTGCGGACTCTTTTCTGTCACCAACAGCGGCCAGGGTGACCAGGTGTTTTACCACGGACTAGGGAGGTACCACTGCCTGTTTTGTTGACGTGGAAAGCATGGTTCGGAAGGGTATGCTGCTCAGGATTTCACCGATAGTAGATGGGAAAGTTAGAAATCCAGCCTAGTCTTTTGATTCCAAAATCCATGCTCTTTATTTTTCCAAACTGTCATTTTTGACCTCCTAGAGCAGATGACACAAGCCAGGGGGAGGAGGGACTTACTCTTCAATCAATCTGCTACCAGGTGAGCCAGGGGTCTTCCTACACACAAGGGACACTGCAGAACTCACGTTAAAATTGAGCTGCCAAGGTTGAGGCATGTCTGGGAGGCTGAGGCAGGAGGATCACAAGTTGGAGCCCAGCCTGGGCAACTTAGCAAGGCCCTATCTCAAAGTATAAAATAAAAAAACAGCCTGGGAAGGTCGCTCACTGCCCAGGCCCTCAGTTCCATCCCCAGGACTGCAAAAGTAAATAAATACATAAAAATGAA
>RJWT010023792.1:0-16700 GCA_004365215.1 Cuniculus paca | reverse complement strand
TACTTTATCTCCCTCCCTTAACTAAATAAACTAAACTTCCTTTAACTAAATATTTGAACTCATTTCACCTATGAACAAAGTTATTTTCCTAATTCCAGTAATATTATCACATCTAAGAAATTTAAGTGTTACTTGAAATAGTTTGAAAAATTTCTCAACCTTTTAAAAATTTGTGTCTCCCTTTTTGTTTTTATTGAAGATACAACCAATTATCAAACATTTCTTATGTTTCTTTCCCTTATTCTATAAATGTTACTTCCAAACCCAAGCCTACTACCAAGATCTTTAAAGGATCTAGATCAGTTGTCTTGTTTAATGCCTGAGTTTTACTTTTTATGATACTTTCATATCAGTTGATTTAAGATAACATTTGGGGGAGGGTAGAAATACTGCAAAAGTAATATTCTCTTTTCATTGTACTAGATCAGGATGTGCAGATGCCAGTTGGTCACCTAGCCATAGGTACTAAAATCCTTCATACCACCCCAACTACAAAGTAATGCTTTAGAGGCTAACTAGATTCTCTATAAATTTACATAAAATGATTTTAGCATCCAGAGATATTTCTTACTTGACTTGATTTCTTACACTGGTATTTGTAGAATGTAGATTTTAAAATTATATTCCTTCTACTACATCATGCATGAATTGGTATTATTACATACATATAAGCTTCCCCCACCCCCCTTTCCTCTCCTTATGAAATCTCCTTATGAAATCTTTTTTTTTACTCAGTTAAAATGCATTGAAGTATTTCAAATTTAGTCCATGGAACTAGATTCTGTCCATTTCACTTGCTTCCTTGCATTTTTGTATAGTGTGAGGCTTTGCATATTTTCACTCTATATCTCGAATCAGCCCCTCCACCCCACCCTGAGAAATTCTATACAGGGAGCATAGAATTTGGACATCAAGACTACTACCCATGCTTTTTTGCAATCAGAATTTCATCGCTTTAAACCCTTCACATGGACACAGCTAAAGAAATGCATTTTAAACAAATATTGGCACAATACATATCTTAATATCATGTATTTTGTTTTCACCTTACTCCTTTGCATGTTTTATGTTTTATTTCTCCTATGGTCAGAATTCTGGTTCTCCAAAACATTAATGTATATAAACCATTTGCTCTGTTTTACAATACACACAAAATGATTTCACAATTCTCTGTATATAGACCATGATCAGCAACAAACCAATTAAATATACTTCATGTCGTTACCATCCTTTTTGTTTTTAGGATACATCCCATAAATATATACAACGTTCAAATATCAAAGGTAATATATTTTTTCTTTGTGGTTATGTTATATATTTAACATACAGTTAATACCACTTGGTTTTGTTTGTATTCATTGTTTCCTTGCTCTTTCCACTCCCAGGTCTCTTCTCCATCTTTCCTGAAACCCATCAGTATTGAGCCTTATGCTGTTCACATTTACCATGCAGCCTCTGTTGTAGTCATGTACCAACCTTAGAGCTACCTTGTCTTTTTCGTGACTATTTTAGCTCCTAAATCATCATTTTATTTCCCTTTTACTTGTAAATGCATTTTATAGGATAAATTTGGGGACTAGGTGATATGTGTTCAACATATGCAATGGTTTTGGAAATAGACTTAATGCCAGTTATTGGGGCCTGTCACTCAGGAGACTGGATTTCAAAATCTTAAAAGCTGAAGTAACTAGCATAACTGTCAATTAATTTGAACATTTAAACAGTGGAATTGAATCACTCATATTATAATACAGAAAATTGCTTTTATTTAAATATTGAAACTTAGCAACAAAATATTTGAATGAGATAGGCAAATCAATTAGAATATGAAGATTTGGCTGCAGGCAAGAACTTATGCTTTTATTTCTTACTGGTAGAGAAAAAAGTGGCAGATATTGATGCAGACTCAGAAATAAATATGTATAAGAAAATGTAAGTAGATTTCAGATGTCAGTTATTCTTAATGTGTGCATTTTTCATATATGTATAGAACTACAGATTAATATTCCATAGTCTACAGTCAGAGTTTAATTTATATTTTAAACGTTGTTTACATTTTCTAAATTCAGAACTTGTCCTGAGAATTGCTATTGATTTAGAAAAAAAAAACTATTTCCATTTCTCTGAAGACTTGATACCAGTAAGATCTATACCAGTGAGATTTCTGTAACATAAAATAGCCTGAATATTTCTTCCTGATTAAGTATGACAGGGATGTGACTCCCTGTAGGCTAACACATAGCCAGCTTCCTAACCCTATTTAAAGGAGCTGTTTCTTGTTTTGAGACTTTTTGAGATGATAGATTATGTTTAGGTATTTATTACAGAGGGATTGAAACTTCATTGTATCAGGATATGGGCCTTAGGTAACTATTTTAAAGGTTTGTTAGCAGCATAAACAAATGCAATAAGTGAGAAAAACCCTCTCATTTCTTACTACAATATGTGCAGTCATGTGCATTTTTAGTGTGGATTTGTAGTACAAAATGTTATCCGTTGTGGAAAGTTGGTACATAACAGATCCTAAATCCTTTTTTGATCCCTTTTCCCTTCTTTACCTCTCCCCTCAACCCAACTCTTGATCCTTTTCCTGTGTGTCATCAGTTTTGTACATGTCTACAGTACATAATGTTTACATTCCTGCCTAGTCCCAGGAATCTTCTTTATGGCAAATGCAACTGTATCTAGATTGGTGTAAAGAATTTTTAGGGCTTTCATAGCATGGAGGAAAGTATGAGCTTTCTCTCTTCAATATGATAATGTCATGTGATAAGATATGTGTTAAACACTGTGATAAGCATAGTTGACATAAATGAATATCAGACAACTGCAAGTGGTTAAGCTAATATATACTACTTTGTATTTTCGCTCTGTCTAAAGAAAGCATTGAATTTGTACTGGGTCCCTCTCTTTAAAAGAGGTTAAGGGCAATTTCAAGGTCTTAGAGCCCTAAATTCTTGGCTCAGACTTTTAAGACAAGGCAAACATTACTATTCTGAAGGTTAGATTGTCCTTGAATTTAGGGTAGTAAAACAAATCGATAGAGTGGCATCAGTAGCAAAATTGACAGCTTATTAGAGACCTGCATTTTTAATCCATGTAATATTGGTATTGGTTGAAAGGAGCAGGAATTCAGTTCCAAATTCATTTAGAATTTGAAAGAATTATTGGCTTATAGGCCTGGAAAATAACAGTGATGCATCTGACTTCAGGAATAATTGGATCCAAAGACTCAAATATTGGCATGAAAACATTTCTAGGCTGGCTTCCTTTCTATATGTTGGCTTCATTTTGAAATAAATTCTTTCATTTTATGGAAGTCATCAACAGTTTCAGGTTTATAACCTCAGCAAAAGCCAGTGAAAATAGGCCTATCAATAATTGTATTTAAAAATCTCAGATATGATCCTCATTGGCCCGATCTGAGTCATGTGCCCAGAGCTGAATCAATCACTGGAGCCAAGGGCATGGTGTCCTCAACAACTGGAGATGATCATCACATTGACTAGGGATGGGAGGAACAAAGTTTCCCAAAGAGAGCATGGCCAGCAAAAAAAGCATAGATTAACTTATGCAAGGCATTGCAGCCTCAAATGATTTGACCCTGCTCTAATACAAGGCCTTGCAACTTGGTCCAAAGTCAGATCATATAGTCTTCTTTGCAGGAAAATAGCTGTTGATTTGACCAATATAACATATTACAATATGTCACATTCAAAATTGCAATAGGACAATGTCTAACCCTCAAGATGAATCATGGTGTCAGACTTATGACTTTCATGTAAATCAAAATACTAAGTCATATAGCAACAAAAGCACACACACAGACATACACATATGAGTGGATAAACATACCCATATGATTGAAAGTAAATATTTTGTGTAATGTTTTACAGTTATAAAGTCTGTTAATATATATTAACCCTTGAAAACTTTTTAAATCATGATTTTTAAAAAATATCTCAAAAATAAACACTATAAAGACATTCATTCCTATTTTGACTTTTATATTCTGCTGTTTGTGCCTTTAATACTATCAGGATACATTTTATCCATAATCATAGTTCTTCTAAATGGTACTAAGGACACTTAGTGCTTAGTGTTATCTTGATTTACACTTTACAAAGCCCATTCTCATATTGTATTGGTTAATTTTCTCTCATTGCTGAGACAAAATACCTGATGCCCAAAGTGAAGCAAGGAAAGGTTTATTCAGCTTATAGTCTGTGGAGGTTTCAGTCCATACTCAGCTGGCTCCAAGGCAGAGTGGCATGGCTAATGGGCAGCCATTCATAGCAGCCACAAGTAACAAGAGCAAAAAGGGCAAAAGAGAAGGGCACGCCTCCTTCCCTCCCTTATATTTTATGCCGCTACCTACCCCTGGGCAAGTGTAGCACTCACACCACCAATTCTAGCTCTAGATAAGGAACCAATCACAAATGCTAGATTCAGCCACCTCCATGACTGCATGAGGCTTTGTGGGGACACCCAGACACAAACCATAGCACATGTATGATTTTTTTTTAGTTCTCTCACATAATAAAAACCATATGCTGATATGTATTTACAACCAACCACAGGTTGTTCTTAAACAACCTTTAGACAAGGATCTATGCTAATCATGAGACATTCAGTTTTACATAACTGTAAAATAAAATGATTTTGCTCCCCCACTCTGCTGCTGCTTTTGGCAAAGTTTTGTCAGTGGCATTCTAAACACCTGCCTTACAGTGTTTCTCATAGTCAATTATACCCGACAAAGGCTCTATAGGTTTAGATATCCTGCTTCCCATCATAATACCTTGGAAATCATTCTTTTCCTGTGATGGCATTCTTTCTATCCTTCCTCCTGGTCTTAAGGCCTATCTATTGTTTCGTGGCTTGGATTTCTTGACCTTTTTTTCTCAGATGCTTCTCTCGGCCAGCAGAAGCCGCTTCATCACTAAGGTGCTGTATTGAGACAGGAGACAGTAAGGAGAGGAAAGTCTCTTGGGAAAGAATTCCTTGTACAAAGACAGGAAGATGTTGCTTGTGTTGTTACTGGAGATGACGTTGAAGCATTATTAAGATGGAATTTGGCCAAGGACTCAGTGATGCTGAGGTTCTATTCCAGGCCAGAGCTATTCTTCTCAGAAGGCTCTCTAAGGAAAACATATGAACAGGATCATAAAGAGTAAGGTGATGACAGTAATTGTAGAATGTTTTTAATAGCTTTATTGTGATACTTCATAAGAAATAGACGCCTCTTGGCATGTTGCGATATGTTCTTATCCAGACAGAACCTTACAAAGTAGAAGTAAAATTCTTTGATTGTGTGTTTCCTTGACCGCTTAAAGTTTTATAGACTTTAAGCTTAGCTGAGCTTTGGCTGTATGTCGAAGTTAGTTTATCTTTGTCTTTCTTATCCCCAAATGACCTTATCTTGATTTGCATAAGTACATATAGATTTCTTTTCTACCGTTTTTTAAGCTTTTACAGGTTTACTTGGTTTATATGGTTATATCATAATCTCTCTTTTCTTCTGGGCTTACTTCCAGACATTGTGGAACTGGCTTCTAAATTTTAATTAAGAGTACCTTTTGTTTGAGCCATAAATTAAAATGTTCTGAGTTTCTTTTTCAGTGTCAGGTTCAAGAAAGGTAGCCAAGTGTAAAGCAATAGGGAAGGGGTAGATGCTCTGAACTCTGTAAATGTCTCCCTTCACACTGTAGTCACTGAGCAGATTCACCAAGTAATGGTGCATCGTAAAGTGGAGTTAATAATCTCACCATGAACCTCCAACCAAAAAGCAATGTCACACTTAGCCAGGGTCACGCAACTATTTAGTGGCAGAGTAAGTGCTAAAACCTGGTTGTTTTGACTTTGAGACAAAGTTTCCACACTGTGACTTCCCTTGCCTGCCAGACTTTGGACTCTCCTGTTTAAGGTGAGATGGTAAAGAGCAGACGGTCTATGGATTGACAAAAGATCTTCTGGTGGTTTTTCCAGCACAGAATACAAGAAATGAAATATTTATCTGATTGGAAGTTATTCACCACTCAGCAAACACTATAACTACTACTAATACTACTGCTGGTACTATTAACGTTAATAATTCACATTCATTGAAGGTTTACTCTGAGACAAGAAATATTTTGTGTACTTTACATATGTGACTCATTTCATCATCTCAAAAGTCTGTTTCCAAAACTGAGGTGCAAAGAGGTCAGATAATTTGCCTAGGGTCATAAAAATAACAGCAAATGATGAGCATGCTTTTTGTAAGTATGTTTTTGTTATAGCTCAGGGAAACCAGCTACGCATCTGCATTATGCATAGATTCCTTTTACCTACTTAAAGAGTTTTGGAGGAGAGAATCTTAATTTAGGGTAAAGATTAAAAGCTTTCTGAGATATGGTAGCTTCCTAAAATAACAGGCATCTGTTTCACAGAATGGAGCTGTGTAAATAGATAGAGAGGGTGGGAACAGGTAAGGTAAATATCTCTGTAATAACTCTGGACCAAGTATTTTCCCTAAAGGTTTTTTATCTGTTGTAGACTTCAAGGCAACTGGCAAGTAATACATTACTTTTCAGATGAAGACTTTGAAGCTGAGAGAAATTAGATAAGCTCTTTCAATCACCAAACTAGGAGACAAACAGTTGTGATTCAAATCTGTCTACTTCAGTTCCTTGACTCTCTTCACAGTAGTCCATTATTTCAGGGGCCAGATGGAAAAGAGGATAGAAAACAAGAGAAGAAAAATGAATGGCAAACACAAGAAAGTCAGGCTCTTAAGGGATTCTGCAGATAGTATTTTAATTTCAAGTCTCAGCAAATGATGAAAAGAGGGCCAGGAATGGCTCCCATAAACTAAAGACTTTATACACACTGAGAAATGAAAGAAGCTGGTGAAGAAAGAGCACTCACGTATAAGAACCAGCCTACCTGATGAAAGAAGGAACAGAAGCCAGCAACTTAGTACTTAAAGATCGTTTGCAGCTATGGAGCTTTTGTGCAACATGTATTTATTTCAAAAAGTGCATGTATATTCTTACTATAATGATATCTTACATTTGAATATCAAGAGATAATTCAAAACCTTTTTATTTGCTTGATAATAAATAAATAGGAAGAGTGTGGACATGTAGTGGTTTTCCCTATACTTTTTCTTTGTGCATTCTCTAGTCTACACACACACATGCACACACACACACACGCACACACTGTGATGAGCTGGTGTTAGAACTCATTTATTTTAAGACTCAGCCTCCTCCTACTCCTGGCTAAAGCAGGTGCCTTCTAACTACAGTGCTTCCTACCTGGAGCTCCACAGTTGCTTACCTATTTTTGGTTTCTGTAATCAAACATGAGTCAGGTTCAAGGAGGTAACAATTCCCAGAAGATTTTGGATTCAGCACTTAACTGCAATCAGTTATGGAACTAGAGTCTTCCAGCTGGGTAGCTGCTGGCTGACTGGGAGAAATGGCTTCATCAACACAGCAAGCACTCCTCTCTGCCCATTGGGGCTGCGCCCTGCAAGTGTGATTTTAGGGAGCAAAATTAGAATCAAAAGAATCTCTTTCTTTGATATACTGCTCTTCCACAGCAGTGGCTTAAGAGGAAGGTAGGTTAGAAGTTAAGTTTTCGTGCCTAGAATCAAATGTACTGTTTTCCTGGAATTTATATGAGGTACATTTCATTAAGAAGTTCCTTTAGCCCAGACTTGGGTGCTAGCTTTGGTGAGCTAGTAACCTCTGTTTCTTTGCTCTGTGATTCAACAGAAGAGAGGAAGAGAATGGCCATGAAGAAAGGGCACCAAGTCACTCTCTGATGTCCATTCTGGAGGGCAGGTTTTATATATCCTCTTGCTAATATATACCTATCGAGAGATAATGGTTGCTTAACAAACACTTGTTGAATGTGGGCATCTGAAACCTTGTTTATGTTTTCCCAACTTTGTCTGCTACTCAAAAGTTTACCATTCAATGATACTTCCATGGCAACAAGTTATCAAACCCTTCCTTGAGAACTGTTTGGGACAGGGTAAGAATGTACCCAGGTACGTTGTATAAGAGTGCTTGTGGACACTTGTAGCCTTAAAGATAAAATTTGCCTTCATCAAAGATTTCTTTTGGCTGGCTCATCATTGAGTCAATCATTTTACAGATGAACAGAGGAAGAAGGCAAATGTGATATTTGAAACTTACATTTGTTTCTATATCATAAGAGAAGGCTCAAGGATTATTACGATCATTAAAAACTGTATGAGTAAAAATATGATAAGGAAAGGGTTGTAGGACTGTCTGGATGGGAGGATCCAAAAGGAGTAAAAGGAACCAAAAGGAGCAAAATTTCTTTAATAAAATGACAATCCTTTTTGCCAAGCATGCAGAGAAATATGGAAGTGAATGGATTCTAACAGTGTGCCAATAAGCTTGAGTTTAGGGAGAGAAACAAGAGAATCTATGGTTCAGGAAATGAAGAATGAAGTATAAGTACCTTCTTTTGTGTCTATTACAAAGTGACCTTAGTTTGCCAAGCACAATTCTTAGGTTCTTTCTGATAAGCAACAGTAGACTTGAAATTTGAAGTGAGTCAGGTAGCTACTGCCCTATGACCTTAGTACAATTAGGTTAAAATTTATTATAAATAAAAAAAGTCTACATACCACACATGTAGATAGGAACCACACAAACTTACTATAGTAACCAAGTCAAATATGGTTAACTAAGCCTGTTCTTTAAGCTCAGTAAACTCCTAGCTCTCTCACTGCAGGTGCTCTATGCACCACTTCATAGAAAGGATCATTCCCAATGTCCAGGACTAGATTCAAGAGGCAGGATTCTGTTGATTTATATTTGGCATCAGTCAAGTAGAAATTCTTGTAGTCACTGGCTGATTCTAGGATGAAGGCTGCAAACTACCAGTCTTACAGTATCATCAAGCAAGAGTGAAAAATACTGCTAGAGTACTGAAGCCATTCCACATTTACTGAATACCTGTGATTTCATTAATGGAAGTCTATTTCTAACATTTATCAAATTAACTGAAAAGCCATTATTTTAAGCAATCATAAAAGCCATATATATTATTAGTCTTGTTAATTATTCACGTTTTAGGTGTTAAAACCAGGTAACAGATACAAATGTAGTTGTCATTGCTGCCCAAGAGGAGTGGCCTTTCTAGTGTAATACTAGTTAAAGGCTCTTGGAGGATTCACTCTCAACCAAATCAGTGAGCCATTCCTAAAGCTGAAGCATAAGCTGCCTATGACATAAGTGGTTACTTGTCTATAAAAGCCAAAATATTTGAAGATAAACTATAGAAATGTAATGATTTCCAAATTTTTACAAAAAATTTCTTTGGAACAAGAGTTGAACATCCTTGGAGCAGAGTAGAGGAGTAAAAGACTGGTGATAAGGAGGAAAGGTCAAGAATTATACCTCGATTCAAAGCAAAGTGCTAATCATGTTCATTAACTGTAACACGTGTCAATCTGGTATGGGATATCGATGGTAGGAGATACTGTGTATATATGGAGGCAGGGATAGCCCTTCTATCAGTATTTTGTATTCAGTTCTGCTGTGAACCTGAAATTTCACTTTAAGAAACTACTTATTTCCGAAGTCAATAAAAAGGAATTTTATCTGGAACAAGTTTTCAATGTGCCAGGATTCAAGCAACTGTCCAGAGAAAATGAACGGATTATTCAACATAGTAGCTCTAATATTTTTTCCCAACTCTTAACGCTCCCGGGTTTCTCATCTGTAGAGTGCTGATAATAATGTTGTATAAGTTATGATAATTAAGAGTTTAGTATTTCCTAAACACAATTGTGCCTGATTATAGAAATCATTTCTCAATAAATCGCAAATGATGCAATTATAACTTGGTTGACAGTCTTGCTCTTGGTTTTAAAAAATACAGTATTTTGTTTTGTTTTTACTGAAATTGGGAAAGTGAACTTGCTGATGAACCAGATGCTAAATATACTTGACTTTCTTGGTTTGGCAAGATAACAATTTAGTACATGTCAATGATATGGCTTATTTAGTATTCAATTTAGTAGTATAAAATTTGGATACTACTGCACCTTAGGAAAAGAGACTGATGGTATTTACTATTTTCTTCCAATGTCTGGGGACCTGGAAATAAGAGAGACAGACTGTAATGAGTGCTAAGTCTGCCATATTGAATGGAACACTATATTTTCTTCTTTTTGGTGCTTTCCTAAGTTTTTATGACGTGCATATATTGCTTTAAAAATTTTTATAGTATAATATATGTTTTATGTACATGTGGATTTTTAAATGGATCAATTCCTAGTGTTTTTTATTTTCTTGGACAGATCAGCATTTTTTTAGAATAGAATGAAACACTAAAAACTTATTTATTTTCCTTTCTTCCATTTCTCCTTAAAGATTATATGTATGTAGGTTTACACATATAACTGTATGTATATGTGTGCAAGATAACTATAATACTAATCTCTGTTAGTTCATCAAAAAGAACAGTTTGTGCTGTCATTGTTTGGTTATTTGATCATTTCTTTATGCCTGAATCTTGTAATCTGCACAATTATTTCTAAGATAACAATATGGAATGTATTAACTAGTGTTGATTTCTTACTTTGTTCTGTTTTGTTTTGTTTGGAAATTCTGTATTATTTCTATCCTTTTTTCTGCTTTGCTTTTTAAAATAAAAAAATTAAAAAAAACTTAATTCTTATTTCAAAGCTTGATTTGAAATGTGTTTAAACTCACCTTTAAATATGATATTTGTCAAAGCTGTTGCACATCTGACCCAAATGCGCAGAAGCTGCCGAAGCTGCTGTTCTGCTCTTGGACATTGCCTGGCTATTTCCATGGAAACAATTGTTTCAAATTACTAATAATGTAAGTTTGAGCTCAGAGTGCAAAGAGCTAAGCTTGGAAGAAAGAAAGTCCCTTCTCTATAAGAAAAGAGAAAATTGAGGATAAAAGACAGAGGCATTTTCTTAAAAATGAAATTTTATTTTTCTCTGTTAGGTTTTGCTCTGTTTTCTTTGTTTGCTTCAGAAACCAAGAACATATCTGTCACTCAAGTCATTCGTGCAAGCCTTGGAAAACCTAAAGGACCCAACCTATAAAAGTTACTGCTTTTCCTATTTCATTCTAAGAACTTGAAAATTGATTCCTATCATCTTGTTTTGTAAACCTCTACTGTTACTGCTTTGGGTTTGTTGCTGTTTGTTTGTCTCTTTTGCTGTTTGTTTTTATTTTGTGTGTCTTTTTTCTCTTAAATAAAAAAAAAATTTCAAAAAAGAATTTCAAAATTTAACAAGGAACAGATGTATATATAAAGTTTATAATTCTAGGAAATCATTTACTCATTCAGTTGCTTACCCTTTACTAGTCCTTGTTATGTAAAAGCCAGAATGGAAATAGAATATGATTACTGTTCTCAAGGAGGTTTACCAGCAAGTGAGGTAGACAGAATTAAACAGAAGTTATGTTCCAGGACAAGTAAGTTTGCACATGGGGGCATCAGTACCCTCTCCTAGCAGTGGGTATTTCATGAAAAAGAAATTGGTCCATGCTTGGAAGATGAACAGATAGTCAATAAATATTTGCTAAATAAATAAATGAATAAATGAAAGTAAAGCATTCATATAAAAATTTGAAAGATGCCAGCTCACAATATGTGTCCCAATTTGTTACCACAGGTTGCTGCTTGCTTTCAAAGCCCTTGAAGAGACTGTATAAAACACATAAAAGCCACTGACCTCCTGGTCCAGTCACTGTTCATTCCTTATTCATATGGATCTTTAATGAACTTTTACCATGGTAGTCCTTTGGGAGACCCGTGACATAAAGACAGTAAGAAGTGATCCCTATCTTCATGGAGTTTATTGTCTCTGAAAGAGGAGAGAGTCGTTGACATCTTGTTTGAAATATAAATAATGATAGGTAATATCTGTAAAATGTTATGTCACATTCACTGTAATAAGCATGGTAAATGTATTTTCTTACAATTCTCACAATAGTGAATGATACATGGTACAATCAAGACTCCATCCTACGTATTAACTTTTATATTGCATCAGTTAATAGATGCCACATAAATCTTGGGTTGGTTCCATCAGACTCCAAAAGACTCATTTCAGAAAATGGTACAAAGATCTCTTATTTCAGAGCTCCTACAACGCTCATCTCCTCCTTTTATTAGAGGAACTCTAAATTCACCTTGATTATATAGTTAATTGTTTGTGAAGCATGCTTACAGCCTGGTATGCTCATGAAATCTGAAGATAAGAAAAGAATGATTTCCTTTTACCACATTGCTCTTCCAGAATAAAGAATTCACTTTTGAGAATGCCTCCTCCACCCATTTACATGGTCACCCTGGTACCCCTCTCTTGATCTAAGCTGACTCTGCCTTAATGGCCACAGTGCCTGGCCCTGGCTGTGCCTCAGTGCCTGGGTACCTGACCCAGGCTGTGCCCAGCACTAACATGGTTAAGGTGTAAAGGCAGCAATCACGACCAAACTAGCCCATTATTGTCTTTCCTAGTACTTTTGTTAGAGGCAAGATATTTTCTCTCTGAGTTCCCAGACCATGTAACATAAATCCAAGAATCTCTTCTGCTACTTGGACTCTATTCTTACACATTTCCATGCCGCATTCTGAGCAAAAGAGACCATAAAACACACTTAAAGTGAAGAATGCATGGACAGATTCTAGGCAGTACTGGCAACTCCCTTTGCTTTTTTGTAGTTTTAGTGCTGTGCTACCTTGTGGAACAGCAAAAAATAATACTATTCAACAAACAAAGCAAGTGGGCTCTAGCTTTCCTGATGCCCACCTGCATTTCCCTTTTTTGAATTTTCCTGAGATATTCCAACATTCTTAAAATAAATGATCCCCATCCACCAATATATTTCCAGGTTTTTTAAAATTTAGTTTAGTTTTTTTGTTTTTTGTTTTTTTTTGCCATGCTGGACAACCTGGAATGTTACTAGATAAGAGGCACTCAGCTTCCAGGACTGTCTTGGCTACTTTTTCTCATTGCTGAGACAAACACCTGACACCCAAAATTAGGGAAGAAAAGGTTTATTTAGCTTACAGTTTCTGGAGATTTCAGTCCATAATCAGTTGGCTCCAAGGCAGGGTGACATGGCACTGGGGCAACACTTCAAGGCAGCAGCCAGAGCAAAAGAGAAAAGAAAAGCAACCCTCTTCTCCTCCCTTATATTGTACATAGGTCACCCTTACTCCAGGGCAGGTGTAGCACTTACAAAAATCTCCTTGCCCTCCTTTACACAGGATGAGGATATTTACAAAGTAAGAACCCTGGCTCCCTGCTGAGTCTCTCAGTTAAACTTTTAAACTTCTCAAGTTGACACAATGTATTAACCATAAGAAGGACCTTCCTGTGCCCTTGTACAGAAAGTTACAATGGCCTCAAAAGGAAAGACACTTCCTTTCTTTGCCAGCAGCTACAACAACCTTCAATCCCCCAGTGATCCACTGAGTGCTCACTGTGAGTGGAGCACAATGGTAAACACCTAAAAAACAGTATTTTTTAAAATTTTTCTAAGTGCCCTCTAAGATGAGATGTTATTATAAAGTTCATTTTGTTCCTGAAAAAACTAATTTGCTTTAAATAACAAAAGCACAAATGAGTAAGAAATGACTAAGCTTGGATTTGGCAATAGGTCAGCATGATTCCAGACTCTGGCTGTGCTCTCTGAGTATGTAAGAGTATTACTCAGAGTACTGCTTTCCTGCTCTATCTCATAGACCTCCTTTTCTCTGACTCTATGTTTCAATTTTACTTGTGTAGACCAAATGATAGCGCCAACAGAAATGATTGGCTTTCATTCATATAAAGCTTCATTCTTGTCTCTTCCCTACTCTTCCCATTCAAGAAGAGCACCTCACTTTACTGAATATGGTGGTGCTCCCCTAATTCAGTCCACCACTTGCCGAACAGGTCTTCCTAGGCCAGGCTGTTCCTGATAGGCATGAGCATCTTAAAGGTTTCCAGGAACCTTTAAGAGACTGGTGAAACCAATGAACTTCATTTAAATCTGATTTATTTGAGCAGCCATTCCCTTTGGCTTCTCAGTGGCTTAACTGTACAGATTTTTGAAAGACAAAGGAAAAAGTCTGATTCACTAAGACAAAGTAGTTGAGCCCAGTATTCATTTGGAATGAGTTTGTACTAGAGACAAAAATGCCCTCATATAACAAGAGTAGTCTGGTTTCTCTAAGCTAAGAGCAGCAATTACTTAAACCCTGCAGCTTCCCAGCATATAGTTGCTACTTGCATCAAAAAGTCACATAACAGGTGCTGTGAAGTAGAAACTGCAGTAGATTTACAATAGGGATGCCAAGCAACTGCAGATCTGGGCCTTTCTCATTCTCAATGGATCTGCATATTAAAATGAGTCTGTCTGAAACCACTCATAAATGATGGTGGCTGCCTTCCCAGTCACACAAAATGAGCCCTTCTGCAATCCATGGGCCCTTCACAAAGGATGGATCTTCTCAGTTTCTTTGTCTCATCCAGCTGGATCCTTTCCTTTTCCCAATTACTCAAGGTACTGATTTACCTTCCACTTCCTGTAAATGTGCTGATGCATCTAATTAGTAAAAAACATTCTCTGTTTTGTTAGAATTTCCATGCCAAACAGAAATATATTATTAAGAGCAAGTTCTCTAAACTCTTAAACTGTGTCTCACATCCCCTTCTGGCTTTGGCATGAAACCAAAATGAGGCAACTAATGCTCAATTACATAGGAACTGGGATCTAGACCCCAATTTCTCTTTTTATTTTACTCATCACCACCCTTTTCGCTATTGTTGGATATATTTGGCTTTGTCATGACCTCTGCTATGTGGTAAAGAAGAGAAATGAAACATAAATCTATTGATTACATTGCTATCAAGACAGCCCTGGTAAAATGTTCCAGCAGAAGAAGATCCAGTGATTGAAAATGAAGAGCAGGAATTTCTGTTATTGCCCTTTTCTTTATTCCTGTCTCCATGTTTTCATGAAGAATGGCACAGCATATTTTATTTTATTCCATCTGTACTCCCAAAATTGAGCTTTCAGAAATTTGGTTTATTTATGTCACCTCAGACTTGAGAAATGTTACACTGAAAAGGGCAGAGCTGGTTATTAAACAAGGACAACAGAGCAAATCTTGCCCATCTCAAACTTGCCTGTGTTGAAGGCAAGAGCTACTGCCTTGGGGTATGAACGGGCTCCTCTGGGGGCAGTGGCACCTCTGCTTCTGCGAGTTTCTCTGGAGAGTTCCCCAAATCCGAGAGGGGGTGAACCTGAGTATCAGGAAAGACATTAAGCCACAGAGTGTAAACAACTCCAAATAAAAAAATTTTTTTCACCAAACTATTGCTTAATAGTTGACATCCCAATATCCAAGACTCCCTCCTTTTTAGCAAATTTAAGCTTCTATACTCAGGTGAGAGCCCCCGCCCCCGCCCCCATCTAGTGGGGAGTGAGATGAGAGAGTTAGGGCCACAGCTCAGCTTCAAGCTCTTCTGGCCAAATTGTATGATTGGACAAAATCTCCATGCTTGAAATTTAGACATGGATGGTGTCTATCTTTTAACATTAAGGACACTGTTTCACAAACAGTTTTTAGACTGAAACAAAGAATGAAAATGGGCAAAGACAAACATCTCTTAAGTTTTAAAATCCTTTGTTTTTATGTGTTAGAAGAATTCAAAATAAAGCATTTAAAACATAGGATGTAGAAGGAGCATCTAATTATGCGTAAGTGTGTAATATCATGAAAAGATTTTGGTTTCACAAAGAATTGAAGAACTCAGACAGTTCTTAGCAGCACTGTTTTGTCCAACCCCTATCTCTAAGCAAAGTTTTACTTATATTTAGGCATTGTCAATTAGCTAATTTATACTTAAAAAAATGAAAAAAAAGTTCAGTGAAGATCATTATAGTCTTTATATTATAAAGACTATATAACTGTATATATATAAAACTGTCATCTCATGCTCAGGAATGGTTGTGTCTCTATAGTTCTGTCATTAGAGTTCCATAGTATCTGAAATCATGGTATAGCTGGTATTAGAAAACAAATTTTTGGCCTTAGCAGTAACCACTCATGATCATACTAGGAGAAATGAGATGGGTACGAAATATTTTTACTAAAATATTTCTTTGAAGTTGCCATTGATCAACTTTCAATCTATAAATTCATCCTTCATGAATGAACTGGTTTCCTTTTCTCTTACATTTTCTGCCTCCTTTCTCCAATCTCTTTCCTATGTTCCCAATTTTCTTATCCCCTTCTCTTTCAGTTAAGGGTAGTGTAACTCTTTTCCTCATGTGTTATAGACTGACACTGGACATATTTGAGCACCTACCAGCCCCAAATTCCATCTTACACTAATAATGACCACTTCTCAAAGCCTATTTTTGATGTACTTTTCTTTCATAAGGCCCCTCCTTTCTAGGGATAAGGATGGGAAATAAAAGAGGTAAAGTTTACAGATTTAGACATGGCCACACCTTTAAACTTGAACTCAACAAAACCAATTTTAATAAGTTTCTTGGCACAAATCTAGCTCTTCAGACACTTCAAGTATTTTTAATCTCCTCATTATTTTACCAAAATTTGCACTTTAAATTTAAAACTTAAACATGGACATATATTTTAAAACATAAATTTTGGCAGTTTTTTTTTTT